>JAANSK020288690.1:0-10598 GCA_011763485.2 Isoetes engelmannii | reverse complement strand
TGTTTTACGCTTGATTTGGATGTTATAAGAGTTCTTTGGTTGTTTTTCTTGTTTTGGGCAAGTCCTAGAGGCAGGTTCGTCAGGCTTGCATTCCGCAAAAAAGAGTTTGTGGTCATTCCATCTCTATTCTTGAACTGTTTTTTTGTTGTCACGGTCGTGTTAAATAACTCCAGATTTCTTTACTTTTTCTAAAATTGTATGCTAACTTAGTAGTGGAAGCTTTAATCTTGCATGGTGAAGTCTCAGATTTGAATCTGCAGTTTACCCTTTTCTACTGCACTCTACTCTGTTTTGTCTAGTTAATAATTCAGGTCCGATACTTCCTTTTCATAGAATGAATGTTGGTGCAATGGTAGACGTCTAGTTCGTTGTGTTATAGACCTGAGTTCAATTCCGCATTCTGCCACTGTTTTGAAAGCTCTATTCTATTTACAAGCTACTGTTATCTGAAATCAGTTTCTTTTCTTTTGTTATTCCATATTGGTCTATTGGTATAGCCATAGTCTGTCATACTGCAGACCCAGGTTCAAATCTGCAGTCGGTTTTCTTCTGTTTGCGTTTTCCTTTTCTTTGTTCTGTTTAACCAGTTCAAAACCATTTATATAAAAGATCCGATGCTCTTAACCCAAAGATGAACGCGAGTGTGTTGCTAGATATTTAGTTTGGTGTGCTACAAGTCTTACGTTTGAATCTGTGTTTTGTTTCTTTCCTGTTTTGCTTGATCTGTCTATTCTGCCGCAGTCCTAGATCAAATTTGTGTTTTTTTTCTTTCCTGTTTTGCTTGATCTGTCTATTCTACCACAGTCGTAGATCAAATACGAAATCTGTTCTTTATATTTTCAATCATTATATCATGGCTAGTTAGGTGTGCCTTAGACTTTTGTGTTACAGACCCAAGTTCAAACCCTTGTTCGGCCTTTAAGCCTTTTCTTCCTTTTGCGCCTTCCTAAAACCAAAAGTCGGTTTATTTACTTCTAAGATATAAGCCTTACAAGTAAAGTTACGACTTCCTTTCAAGTTGGACCATGGGTTATTGTGTTATGATTTGTGCATTCTTTGAATGGGGTTGTATCTTAAGTTTGAAGGATGGAATATTGCTTGTTGCATTGAGGAATGAATACGTGTTGCATATTGATGCATATCTTGTTTAATAATTTATTTGAAGCACTCCCGGCCGATGCCGCCTTGAGTGGAGCCTCACTCATTCCGCCTTTGAGTGGAGCCTCAAAGGACTAACCGGGAGGCTCCCGAACTTTGTATGGGCACTGCGTGTGAAGCGTGGACTGCTCATCCCGCAGATGTTGATGATGAACTAACGAATATTGTTTCACTTGACTTTACATGAAATAAATTAGTTTTTCTTGCACTTAGCAACAAGGCATATGTACTCACTTAGACGAAAGTTTAACTTGCGTGTTTCCTAAATGTAGAAAATGGCTCATAGTTATCCCCTAGGCAAAGTAGAGGTGGAGTTAGCTGAACTCTGGGATTACCTGGAAGGCTGCTGGATGTACCAGCAGTACATGAACAAGGAGGAGACCATTAATTGTTTATCTCATTTCTTTCTGAACTCAATTTTGAAATCTAATGAAATAAGTTTCAAAGATAATTTAACTTCATGGTGTGATGCAAGCGATTACTTCTGTGTGGAAGAGGGAAAATCAAAATCTGTGGCCTCTAAGGCCCAGAAGACCCAGTACCTTTGAGCCCAAGGTTGGGAGTAGTTCATTAAGTAATTTTTTTTTGAAATTTATTAAGGATTTTTTAGATAGAACGAATTTAGTAAGCTCCAGCTTACTAAATTCGTTCTATCTAAAACGAATTTAGTAAGCTCCAGCTTACTAAATTCGTTCTATCTAAGCTTACTAAATTCGTTCTATCTAAAAAATCCTTAATAAATTTCAAAAAAAATTTACTTAATGAACTACTCCCAACCTTTGGGCTCAAAAGGTACTGGGTCTTCTGGGCCTTAGAGGCCACAGATTTTGATTTTCCCTCTTTCACACAGAAGTAATTGCTTGCATCACACCATGAAGTTAAATTATCTTTGAAACTTATTTCATTAGATTTCAAAATTGAGTTCAGAAAGAAATGAGATAAACAATTAATGGTCTCCTCCTTGTTCATGTACTGCTGGTACATCCAGCAGCCTTCCAGGTAATCCCAGAGTTCAGCTAACTCCACCTCTACTTTGCCTAGGGGATAACTATGAGCCATTTTCTATATTCAGGAAACACACAAGTTAGACTTTCGTCTAAGTAAGTACATATGCCTTGTTGCTAAGTGCAAGAAAAACTAATTCATTTCATGCAAAGTCAAATGAAACAATATTTCTTAGTTCATCATCAACATCTGCGGGATGATCAGTCCACGCTTCACACGCAGTGCCTATACAAAGCGCGGGAGCCTCCCGGTTAGTCCTTTGAGGCTCCACTCAAAGGCGGAATCAATGACGCGATTCATACTTTCATCCTGGGGCGTCGGCCAGGAGTGCTTCAAATAAATTATTAAGCAAGACATGCGTCAATATGCAACATATATTCATTTCTCAATGCAGCAAGCAATATTCCATCCTTCAAACTTGAGATACAACCCCATTCAAAGAAATGCACAAATCATAACACAATAACCCAGGGTCCAACTTGAAAGGAAGTCGTAACTTTACTTGTAAGGCTTATATCTTAGAAATAAATAAACGGACTTTTGGTTTTAGGAAGGCGCAAAAAGGAAGAAAAGCCTTGAAGGCCGAACAAGGGTTTGAACTCGGGTCTGTAACACAAGAGTCTAAGGCACACCCAACTAGCCATGATGTAATGATTAAAAATATAAAGAACAGATTTCGTATTTGATCTATGACTGCGACAGAATAGACAGATCAAGCAAAACAGGAAAGAAACAAAACACGGATTCGAACTTAAGACTTATAGTACACCAAATTAAGCATCTGGCAACACACCCGTGTTCATCTTTGGGTTGAGAGCATCGGATCTTTTGTATAAACGGTACTGAACTGGGTTAAACAGAACAGAGAAAAGGAAAACGCAAACAGAAGAAAACCGACTGCAGATTTGAACCTGGGTCTGCAGTATGACAGACTATGGCAATACCAATAGACCAACTATGGAATAACAGAAGAAAAGAAACCGATTTCAGATAATAGTAGGTTGTAAACAGAACAGAGCTTTCAAAAGCTATGGCTATACCAATAGACCAAATATGGAATAACGGAAGAAAAGAAACTGATTTCAGATAAAGTAGGTTGTAAACAGAACAGAGCTTTCAAAAGCGACCCAAAACAGTGGCAGAATGCAAAATTGAACTCAGGTCTATAACACAACGAAATAGACGTCTACCATTTTACCAGCATTCATTCTATAAAAAGGAAGTACCGGACCTCAATTATTAACTGGATAAAACAGAGTAGAGTGCAGCAGAAAAGGGTAAACTGCAGATTCGAATCTGAGACTTGACCATGCAAGACTAAAGCTTCCACCACTAAGCTAGCATATGATTTTAGAAAAAGTAAAGAAATCTGAAATTATTTAACACGACTGTGACAACAACAAAAAACAGTTCAAGAAAAGAGATGGAATGACCACAAACTCTTTCTTACGGAATGTAAGCATGTCGAACCTGCCTCTAGGACTTGCCCAAAACAAGAAAAACAACCAAATAACTCTTATAACATCCAAATCAAGCGTAAAACATGCTTCATCATAGCATTCAAGCAGCATAGAAGGCTCTTCATGCACTCACAAATTCCAAGTTCTTCACAAAACGAATTTGCTTTTAACTCCCTCTCCTTTAGCTCCCTATTTTGATCTAATTTCTCTCTCCCTTTATATAGTTTTAACTTGCATGCATGCAATGTTTGCATGTAATTCTAATTTGCATGCATGTTTGCATGTAACTCAAGCTTGCAAGCTTTCTCTTTTAGACTTCTACTTTTTCATGTAATTCTCACTTTTTGACTTTTTAATTAGACTTATTTCTAAACTCTAATTCTTGATATATCTTATATATAGTTTTCTAGACCATTGTATTAAATTGTCATGGCACAAAACCCAATCCCTCAAGCAGCTAGGTTTATTACATTCTACCCACCTTAAAAAAATCCATGTCCTCATGGTGCAAACTCCGGATACGTCCTGGCCGACGCTCAAGAATAAGCCTCCGCTTCTAATTGGGTGTTTGGGACTGGTGGGTTCCTTACAAATGAGTATTTCCTTGTTCTTCATGCCCATCGAATCCTTAAGAAGACTTCCGACCAGATTATTCCGCTGCTATCTTTCTTACATTTCGTATTGTCTGTAACCTGCAGTTGTTTCTTGTTTCTGCCCCCTGAATTACAGCGTTCAAATAGTTCTGCATGTCCTTTTATTATAAGAATTACATTGTTGGTTTAGTGGTGAGAACCTTGGTTTGTATTGGGCAGGACTCGAGTTCAAACGCGTGCTTTATCCATTTATTTTTTGCTTATGATGTCCAAGTTCTGTCGCAGTCAGCCTTCATTAGAAGTCTTAGTTGTTTTTCTTTAAACATTTGCATGCTAGTCCATTGGTAGAGACTTAGGTTTTCATTCTTTAAACATTTGCATGCTAGTCCATTGGTAGAGACTTAGGTTTTCATGTTGCAAACCCGAGTTCCAAGTCTAATGTAACAGATGCTTTTTGAAGGCCTTCTGCTGATGAAAAGACGTCATGTGGGGGGTCTTGGCACCTGGGACCCCATTCCGGTGGTGCCGGTGGGGTCCCGCGACCGGCGGTAGCCGGGAGCGGGTCACCGGCTCCACCGGAATGGGGGACCAGGTGGCCAAGACCCCACATTATCGAAATTGGGGAGCGAAAATGGCGGAGTTTTCTGGCGGCCATGGCTTCCGGCTTCCAAATTTCTTGCTAGCATCCTCCTTGCTATGGCTTTCTCGCTAGCATATCTGTTTTTCGCATCTTATTTCTCACATCCAGCTCCGACTTGTTTCTAAGATCTTTTTTTGCATGCCCTATTTTGCTCGTTTCTATATCTCGCTAGTTTCTAATATTTTTTTTGCATGCCTTATTTCTCACATTCGGCTCCGTTACATCCATTCATGACATTCGGCTCTAAGATCCGGCTCTAAGTTTTGTTTCTAAGATCTTTTTTGCATGCCTTATTTCTCACATCCGGATATGTTACATCCGTTCATGACATCGGCCGCTGTTACTCTACATCGGCAACTGCAGTTTTGTTCTTGAAGACCAATTCGACTTCTCTGTTTTGTTCTTGAAGACTGTCGGCCACTTTTCTTGAAGCTCTATTTTATTCTTGTTCTTAAAGACTGTCGGCAAACTACACAGCAGTTCAGTTCACTTTTGTTCGACTGTGCATCCGACTGTAGAAGCATACGAGTAGACTAGACCTTGGCATTTATATCAGCATCGTCACACAACCTCTGTTTTTCATCCTCTGTTTCTACAGTTCATCCCCTGTTCTTCAGTAGATGATCTTATGGCTTCTAATCCTAATCCTCAAGCAGATTATAGGCGTTTGAAGGCAATGGCACGGCAGAAGATGAAGAAAGGTATTCTTTCTTTTGTTTTGTATTCCTCATTTTTGTGTCAGAAATGACGTTTTCTTCTTCAGTTTCTAGTGCTATTGCAAGCATTCCGGATCTTGGAGTTTCTGTTGCAGGTAATTATAGGTTTCAATGTTTACAAAATTTATATTACATAGTTTTATGAAGATTTTTGTGATTTTTTCAGTTATATTGGACGTGGATAAGGCACAGACTGTTGGAATAGCTGATAATGGCAAGATTTCCAATGATAATGACAAGATTGCCAAATGCTGTAGGCTTAGATAAGCCTATTGATATTTCTGGTATGGTATTTGTGTTCACTTGGATCCGAATTTTTGTGTTAATATGAACTCTGTGTTAATGTGTTAATCAAGTTCTTATGCTTTCTTTTAGGTGTAGGTGATAATCAAGTTCACTTGTGTGGTCAGCCTTCTTCCCAGCCTTCTTTCAGTCTTGGCACTCTTTTTCAGGAAGAGATTGACATGCATGCTGATAAGTATTGTCGTGACAAACGTTTTGGCAAGAGGCCTATGAAGGTTTCTGGTTTTAAAGAGCTGGATCCTAGATTGGTTGAGCAAGTTAATGCAGCAGGGCATAATCCTTCAGAATCGAAAGATGAATGGGCCAGAAAAAGATTTAATGCTTTTAGATTAAGAAAACATGTTAGTACTGACCTGAAAATTGAGGACATGGCTCTAAGTGATTTCGCGGATCAACTTGAGGAGTTTATTCTCTGTGTAACACGAGAAGATGGGGCTAACTATCCACCTGATACGTAAGTAATATTTTTGTTTCTTATTTTTGTTTAATGTACAATGCTTTGTGTTTATTGTAATTCTGTTTTGTGCTACTTTTTGACAGGTTGCATAACTTATTTAGAGCTTTTAATCGGATCCTCCGCCGTGCATAAGATGCCAGGATATTAAGAACAAGGGTAGATGAAAGGAAGGTTGATATTTTTCAAGTTGTTCTATTTTTGAAGGCTAGGAAAGCATTAGAAGTTGCTATGCACGAGTCTGCTGCATCTGGCAGCGTGAAGAAGAGAGAGCAGAGTGATATTTTAAGTATGGCAGATCAGATTGTCATTCTGCAGCATAAGATGCATCAAATCCATAGTAGTACTGGATTACAGAGAAGGTTCGCCTTCTATTGTATGTCGAGGTTTTTAATTCGTGGTGGATCCGAGTTGGCAAAGGTAAGGGACTTTCAGTTTAATGTCGATAGGGATTTTGTAAGGGAATATTTATCTAGAGTACTGCGAGACAACTAGCAAGAATTGGAAGGGCTCCATTAATAAGTGTAAGACCGAAGACTTTAGAAAGCCTGTTAGGTGTTACGATGTTGATGTCATAAATACTTGGCGGGCATTGGAAAGCCATCTTCTGAAGTATGAGGTGAATGATCAGATTGGTGGTAGGTATGTATTTTTGCAGGCTATTCACAGGCCTAGATATGAGCAATGGTATAATGTTCATCATGTTTCCAGCAAGACACTGTCCACTTGGCTTAAGGACATGGTCACTTTGTGTGGCATTAAAGGTAATTTTACAAATAAAAGTTACTGCTATTACTCAGATGTGCCTCAAGGGTGTTCCGATGGAAACTGGGATGGATATTATTGGGCATAAAAGTAGGGTTGTTGCAAGGGCTGCTGCTATGGATGTGCTTAGTACTGGTACAAGTTATAATGCAGCTCTTTCTTCTAATGTTGAAAATCTGTCTTCAACTTTGGCTGGATCTCAAGGTATGTCTTTCAGCATTAGTGAATTAGGTGTGAATTAGTTAGGTTTGAAATTTCTAGTGGTATTTGATTTTGTTTTCTTGCAGGTCTTAAATCGGTTCATGCTGGTGGTGTGTTGAAAGACATGACAAATTCTCCTACAATAGAGATTGACGATGAGTATTGTAGAGACTTGGATATTCTGTTGGTTAAAAAACCAGAGCTGAAAAAAATACTTGAAGGATAATATTCCTGGAGTATCTTCAACTGTAAAGCCTGTTCCATATTCTAGTGGTTCTGCAAGTGTTCTATTCACAGGTATTAACATTGACAAGCTAATTGTGCATGTTGGGAATATGAACGAAGCACAATTGCTTCTGAATTCTCTGTAAGTGTGCTGTTTGAATTCTCTTAATGTGTGAATTCTCTTTTTGTCTCTTATATTTGTTTTCCTATACAGGAATGGTTCTAGCAAGCAACAAGCTGGTGATTGAGGCGAGGCGTCAGATCAGGACGTTTTGGTTTCTGGTGTCTTGGAGGTCAAGTTTACAATCAATGTTTCAGGTTTCTGAACTTGTATCACTTGAACACAGTGTATCAGTTGAACTACTGTGTTAACTTGATATTTGAACTATTTGGATCTGAACTACTGTGTTAATTTGAACTCTATTAACTTGGATCTGAAGCTTTATGTTAATTTGAACTCTGTGTTAATATGAACTACTGAATTCCTGTGCTAATTTGAACTTTGTTAACTTGGAGGTGAAGTTTTGTGTTAATTTGAAATCTGTGTTAATCTGTGTTAAAAAAAAGAAGGGGCGACATTGAGTGTTAAACAATAACACTTGGACAATAGTAACCGGTTGGAGTGGTAATCCGGAATTGGATTTACCAACTTCCATTCCGAAATATTGGCAACTGCCACGTGTCAATATGATATTAAGCTACAACAAATAAGGGCGACCCAATTTCGATAATGTTTTTAGAATTGTGATAATGATCTAAAATGCTTTTGAGCTCACAATGGTTTGGCACGTAAAAACTCTCCTAAGATATCCCCTATTTTTTATTTATACCTTAAAAAAAAAAAAAAAAAAAAACTAGCAAAAAGGCGCAACATGAGATTTGGGCAGCTTTAGGCTTGGATACAATTTTGCAATTGATCAGATTATATTATTGAGGAGATATTTAATAAAAACATGAAAGCCAAATATGTTAGCCATTAAATAAAATAACCATTTGTAGTAGGCAAATGAAAACTTAGTTTACATATGTTGTTATATATAAGAAGTATCTAATGCTATACTTAAGACTGATACCCCCAATAGAAGATCTGATCAGGCATGGTGTGACATCATCATTTTACATCGACATAAGGAGAATCTCAGCATGAGGCTTATATAAG
Organism: Isoetes engelmannii; assembly: GCA_011763485.2. Taxonomy (NCBI): domain Eukaryota; kingdom Viridiplantae; phylum Streptophyta; class Lycopodiopsida; order Isoetales; family Isoetaceae; genus Isoetes; species Isoetes engelmannii. Next base: position 1,919 of record JAANSK020288690.1, on the reverse strand, counting down.
TTCTATAAAACCAAGGTGCCAAGGCACCATGGTTCATTTCCATCTCGTCTTCCTCTAACACATCTTTAAATGTTAAAATTGCTCACTCATTAAGGTTCTCAAAATATGCCACAACTCACTAGCAAATTGCAAAAACATGCCCAGTTAGGATTAGCCAACAATTATTTGTAGCGGTCTCGAAGTTGACAGTAATGTAGTTGGAACATATGCATGGAATATGTCTTTTTGATGGATGAGATTGTCTAATTTCATTTTCTATAATTTTAGTAGAAAAGGTTGAAAAGTTGCTGTTTTATCATTTTTTCCAGATTTTTTGAAGTTTGAGCTTGAAAAGTTAGGCAGAAGAATCTTTACCTCCAACCAATTGTTTCTAAGATCGAAAAGAAAAGGCACCAAGGTCTTAATGGGAGGTAGATATTGAATCAACAGTGCTGATCAACGTCAAGTTACTTAGAAGCAAGGCTCATGCACCTTGTTTTCCTTGCAGCAAGATATAAAGCAACGCAATCCCTGCAACTCAAAAACTAGAATATTTTATCATTACCAACAATCCCTTGTCACTGGTTTTGGGAAGAAGCCAATTTGAATCTTGGCTCGATATTTGAGCAGTTAAAACTGCAAAATGGTAGACGATTGTTGGAGACTATTACACCAGAACCAATGCATCCCTTCTATAATACGTCCCCTTTATAAAAGGCTGCACACTGCCATGCTGTAAGACCTTCGTCTTCTGCAAGAGCTACTGTTGCAATACTAGCAATACCAACTTTATGTCCCCAATGATTCCTTGAAAACTGATGCTACAATTGTAGAAGTTAGGCCTAGGTGGAACTTACAAGAGTTAAAACAGCCATGTATGAAAAATCTATCTAGTAACAAATAGGAGATATTCAACATGTAGATCTAATAACACGGAAATAAGTAAAAACTAAGTATAGGATGTCATTGATATAAAGTGGGATCTCAAAATAAATTTGGTTCCATGCCTTGAAGTTCATAGGAAGCTTATGGTCAGCGTTTGCATATGCAAGGCGGGTTAGAAATGACAGCCATACTTCTATATCTTCACTGAAAGAACATCATCAAACAATAGATAGATAAAGAAAAAACACCACATTTGTCTAGAAAACAAGTCCTTTATTTGCATAATTGTGTAACAATGTCATAATACCTTTCTAACATCAATAGACATCATTATGCTCCTCCAACACTTTGTCTGGGTCTGCTTGTCACTTGAAGGTTCAGTTCTTTAAATAAATAACTGCATTGATAATTATCTCTATAGTAATCAAAGCGAAAAGCCCAACTTTCCTAGGTTACCTTTGTTAAGCGACCCAGAAGGAAACATTAGTTTTGACAGCTGCTCTGAGGAAAGATTTATTAGGATTTGATAATTTTGTTTTCCTCAAAATCCGTATTTATCAAGCATTCAAACTCGAATTTACCATCATGATATAACATTCATCATGGCAATAGAACATACCAGCACATATGGAGTTTTCTACATAGCTTTCTGTTGCAATGTTCTCATAATGCTTAGCATCTGCAAGAGGATGCATATTACATAAAAAGGAAGTTAGATTTATTGCTCAAAGTATATATTTCTCAAAATAAGCACTAATAATTAATCAAACCAGCATCAGATAAGCATTAATCAAATCAACCCAATTAGCTTGGTCATCTGGTGGCTTAAGCAGCTCAATGTCATAAAGGAATATCTTTTTTTGACAATGGACTTCTCTGAATGATCTGCAAAGAGAAAGGATTTATTAAAATTGTTTAAGTAATCATATAATAAGAGAGAATCACTTACAACTTCCATTTGATTGAAGGTTTTGTTGTTCTGCTCATTTGATACTTCTAAAACTGATGCATTATTTCATGTCAAGCCAACGGGCCATAAATGTGTTAAATGAAAT
>JAANSK020288679.1:0-10598 GCA_011763485.2 Isoetes engelmannii | reverse complement strand
ATTTTGATAGGGATAATGTTAAGGGGCAGGCTATTTCGCGAGGTAAGGGCCTGGCGAGCCCGTAGGGCGAGCCAGATCCGCACCCCGCGAAATAGCCTGCCCCTTAACATTAACCTACGAAAAAATAGTGGGAGAGGAAATTATGGCCTTGCCACGTAGGCACAGACCTAGCCACGTAGGCACAGGGACAGGCCATGTAGGCACAGGCCTAACCACGTAGGCACAGGCCGATTACAGGCTTTAAAAATGCCCTGTAATCTGCCGTAATTTCCTCTCCCCTATTTTTTCGAACTTGGAACGCCCCAAGTAAACAAAGTGAAGAACAACCATCCATCCTTTCCTTTTTCTTGGGGACGAGGGGTTGGAAGGCGTGGTGTCACTGTTTTGAGTAACAAGACAAAGAAAGCAGCCCCCAATTAGTTAATACACATCCACTACTCTATAGCTTGGTCAAAGGCCTACATAGATGGTGCATCATTAAAATTGAGAGATACAAATTCTTGTTTATGTTGGCGACAACAACAAGACAAAGTGTCGTCATTTAGGCTCTCTTTAAATAAATATTAACTTGAAACGTTTAAGGATAGTACTTTACTAGAGAGTATGTTGTTTCTTTTAAATTAAAGTCCGTGCACCACTACATTGTGGCGCCGCCGTCTACGCTCCTGGAACTCAGTGTCCTCTCGGGCCGTGTTGGCGTCCGTGCTTGCTGGGGCCCGTGTCCTGAGAGCATTGGTGTGGTTCCAGGCTCTGGCCGATAGCTAGATAAGCTGGGGGCTTCCTGGGCCGTGGAGGCTGACGATGGGCAAGCAGACGCCCTGTTGGAGCTGAAGCTGTGCGCTGGTGCATCAATAGGAGCAGAGGCAGCTTGGAATACATCTCCAGGAGATGCACACAACATTGCAGGAGGGGATGCACCAACACCCACGGTTCCTTCATGAACAAGAGAGGTGCCATTTGCAAGGCTCTCTGTTTCTACTTCCACAAAGGTGCTCTTCTGGAAACGGAATTGTCTGCAAGACTGAAACCCTTCCAACGTCCCCTACATGCTGCAACCGCACTCCTCTCTGCGGGCCTTCCCTCGGCATCCAAGGATCCCTTCCGAAGCAGCCCTGGCTAATTTACGGAAAAACATGGCGGACCACAAAACTCAAAGTTTACCTGCAGTTCCAGGAGAAGTCATAGATGCCATCGCGCACTCAGCTCTATCCTGACTGCAAGATCATGCAGCAATATTGCTGTCCCAACGGCCGCCATGGTCGGGCTGCTTTTAGCAGTCCATGTGAATGCACATGAACCCTATTCCTAGAACATTGGACAAACATGCAAAAAGGAAATAATACAAAAACCAAATCGAACCATGTCAACATGACAAAATCCCCTATGGTTTTCTCCACACCATTGCCAAAATCATACTTAACAGTCAATTTGGGGACGTTACACAATCTTGATTTTGATGCAAGGCAACCCACAGTGCCTGAGGGGGTTTTCTCATCGACGAAAACCTCCAGGTTTTCTGGAGGCCCGATTGTTTGGGCTGAGGTCTTGGACCTGGACAAAAATTAATCCATCTCAATTACTTTCTACTCAAGTCTTGGACCTGATTGTGATCCATCGGCTGAAATTTCATTATTGTGCATCAATCAACTGAGATGTTGCAAAAAAAACCTTGAGGTCTTCTGATTCATGGGAACCCAAAAGCCTTGCTCCATCCATATTGTTTAGGTTTAGATCCGTTCATGGTTTAGATCCGTTCATGGGAACCCCCCTTAGCCTAGTTATTTATTGAGGTGGCTCTAATCAATGCTGCCACGTCATTTTTTCTTATGAAAAATTGGGGAGCGACCACTATACAACTGTCTGTTCCAGAAAGGTTGATTCCAGTGCGCAAGGTTTTTTCAGTCATGAGTGCAGTTTCCTTATGCCCACCTCCTGTCTTGAAACCTTCTTCTGGATCATGCCCGCAGGCGACGTTGCTGGATCAGACATTTTCTGGTAAGCGATTGGCTGTATTTTGTGTAACATATGATATAATTTGAAATGTAAAGATTTTGACAATCCATTTGTATGCAGGATCACATGATCGCGAAAAGGAAGAGCGAGAAGTAGCAAAGCCAATGGACCAGATTTCTGGATTGTTTGGTTTGCTTTTGCAAAGATGGCATACGCAGGAAGAGAAGCTTAAACAGTTTACGTACACGCTGGCCTCATATCAGAAGACAGATGCAATTCCCCCCCTTGAGAACCTCAATGAGGATTCAGAGGCTGATGTTTTGGTAAAGCTAGAAAAAGGAGAAAAAAGGTCTTTAGCAAATAATGAATCCCAAGATCTGGTAGTAACTACAGGCAAATTGCTACATTTTTCCAATTATGGGGATATTCCTATACAGAATGCAGATGCTAATGAAGAGAAAATTGAACTCCAAGGTCAGAAACATCTTAAGAAGCTTGTCTCACTTGAAGAGAAAGTTGAAACTCAAAGAAAGAGACGTCTTAAGAATTGTGCTTCTAATAATGATGAAATGCGTTCAGCTGGGGATATGGCTGACAATACCTACAAGAGAAGATTTCAGAAACAATCATTTGATGACCAAGATTGCCCCACACAAGATCTTTCGAAACAGGATACACTTACTTGTTTAAACAAGGAAAGGCGAGATTTAGTGAGAAGCTTTAGAAAGCTGGATTTAGCACGCACCAAGAGAAAAGAACTTTTATGGTGTCGCAGCATGGAGGAAACAAACAAGCAGCTGAGGGTGTTGGCAACAAGACAGCAGACAAAGAAAGTAATAATGACACCCAGTGTAGAATTATGTACTACCAGATATTATGGAAGGTTATCCCTTGTTGAGCCAATTATTATTGTTAATGACATTAGAGGGTTAAAATGACACTTTTTGAGTGGAGAATATAACTGCATTTGCAGCAACCTGCTATAGGTTTGTTGGGCTCCAAGGTACTAGATGTTGTTCTCTAGTTGGTTTATGCAATAGTCAATGCCTTTCAATGTGGGCCAGTCAAATATCTTATCTCCTAAGCAATTTCGGATAATTGTATGAATGTTTTTGTTTTCCTGCTCACTATTATACTTAGCTATCGATCTCATTTATGCATATCGTACTCATCTGTTTTTGCTTCTAATTATAATTCTATGAGGTTGTTAACTCATGTCATTGATGTCTTCAACAGCAATCCCTGGAAACGGAGCAACTTAATGCACTTCAGGCATTAGAAGAGGAGAAAGAAGCAAGACTATGGTGAGCAGACATCCTTCAGGATAATATAGTGTATCGAAGTGTATCTTCTTTCATTTTTGGATGCATTAGAAAGAAAGAACGAATCATTAGTGTCTACTAAAGACCCGTACAGTCTATTAGACCAGATAAATCAACATGTTAGACCGTTAGGGGGCATCCTCCTCCTGCGTTTCATGTAACTATAATAGATAAAAACAGGAACAGAAATTTAAATCAGATCTAGGGACTATTTAGTCACTCATAGGTATAAGTCATTGTTTCATGAAGAATGTACAACAGTTGTATATGAGACTGAGTGGCAGCTGTTGGATCATGGAAATACTGGACAAGCAGCAATACTCTTTTGAGCTATGGTGGTGTCATACTTGAACTGACTTAAGTTGGAATATTGTCATTATCTTTCTGTTATGTCATAATGCATTGTACATATATGATTAGGGTGTTAAACGATGTCTTGATGTGATTTTGTGGGCGACGTATTTGCAGGATGATTAATTTGGAAAAAGTAGAAGAAGAAAAGGATTTGCAGTATTTTGGTGACTTGGCTAGACGGGATTTAAATATGTATCTGGTAGGACTATAAGTCGAATGTGTTGTCACACCTAATCATATATTACATAGAACATAAAAGAATTGCAGGAACTCAGGTTCTATTGTAATGATTTCTATTGAGGCAAATGCTCCTGCAATGGCAGATAAAGGCTAGAACAACAGGAGTTCATGGCACTGTCAATCAGCTCGATCTAAGTGCAAGTCCTCCTATTAACCAATTGGAAAGCAAACAGAACATATTGGAAGATGTTAAAGAAATTAGAAGTTTCAAGCATCATGTATCGAGTAATATTACTTCAGAACATGAGTATTCTGATGATCAGCCTAGTTCTCAGAAGTTCAAAAAATTATCAGTACTGCAAGAACCAGTAGAGGATACTTTGTCAGGGCACAACAGAAAGGAAGTACTATCTGTTGTCCGTTCACCACAGAAATGTCAAGCAGAGAAACATGAGACTATGGGTAAAGAAATGCATTCTGAAGACTACTTTAATGAAGATGATGTACTTCATGATTGTAGGAAAAAAACCTTATGTTTTCAAAAGGTGGAGAACTCAACATGTAGATGTTATGCGCATATTCCTTTCACCTTTGTCGAAAAGAAAAAGTTCAAAAAAGGTGTCCAGCAGGGCAGCTTTCCCCACCTTATGGAAGACTTAGTAAGTGTCTTGCTAGACATGACAAGAAGTGGAATCCCGCAAAAGATGTTGAATGCCTTGGAGGTTATAACAAATCATTCTGGTGTTCATTTATGCATAATGAAATTTGATCAAACACGCAGTAGAATTGGCGACCAATCAAGCATTCCAACATTCCATTGCTGTTCAACAAATGGAAAGCTGAGATCTAATCCACATAATGGTGATGCTCAGTTTCAAAGTCATGGAAGGATACTGGATTCTATATGTACATGGATAAGTGTATGAGACTTTCCTTAGGTTAAAAGCTATGCTTTACTTTGTTTCTTAAAATGCTTCATAAGTATACTCCTCTTAAGGCTTATGATATGCATATGCCTGAGTTCTGATAGCATTAGCAAATCTAACTCAAAAGAAGGTTGATAATTTCTCTGTGGCGTTGTGTCATAAGTCTCAATATAAGTAAAACGGCACCTAGGTCCATGAATACATATTGCAGAGGAAAATTTCCAACCACTCTTTATGACATAAATGGTAGGACTCTGAGTGGACTTGACAGTAGACTTACCCTATTGATTCCTATGTGCATATATAGCCTCCTTAAAATTGGCTGGCCAAAGTTTCCGACCACTTTTATGACATAAATGCTAGGACTTCGAGTAGGCTTTCACTGTAGACATACCCTATTGACTCCTATACATATATAACTGTAGCTGGCCATATTTGTCGATAATCTCATGTAGAAAAGCTTGAATGATTCTGTGGTCAAATTGAACTGTATATGCTGATGTATATAAACTATGCATGCTGGTTCAATGTGACAGCTCTCCTTGCAGAGCTGTTATAATGAGCATAGCTTAAATTTTTGATTCATGACCTTTTTTGTTAAGCATGGCATCATTTTATGCACATCGTGACTAGCGTGGTAGTAACTTTATTCTCATATTGCAAGCAGCAAATGATGCCTCCCTTACTTCCTTCAAGGCAAGTGAGTTACAAGTTGCCCAATCTGCAAATTCTCCTGAATCTGGTTTACAGCACTAGATCTGTATGGAATACTCCAAAAAAAAGAAATGATGGTCCGCATTCTCTACCTCTGGTCCCATATGTTAGATTATCGACATCAGTTAAAGATTCCAAACGATATATTCATAACAATCTCATTACCAGCATGGACACCTTGTGTTGTGGAACACATCAAGATAGTTTCAATAGTACAACCAAGGAGGCTATTAACATTCCTGTGGTATCTACAACTTGTTCTTGTCCACAGAAAGTTGTGCAGAGTCCTAAGATTGTCCTCAAAGAATATGACAGTAACGCCAAAGAAAATAGAAATCTTTTACAAGAGACAGATTACCTTCACAAAGACGAGAACAGATATGGAAATGGGATAGTTGAAAAGCCCTTCACAAGCCTAAGGTCCTTTCAGAAGCAAAAGCAACCAGGTGGAAGCATCCACTTACAAAACAAAAGTACAAAGAAAACCAGAGCCTTTGTTGATAATAAAGAGCAGAGTGGAATACATAAAGACAGGACCTTGACAGCAGCAAAGCCAGAAAAGAAGCTATCAAATGGATTACACCAAGAAAGAAAAATGCAAGAGAAGATAGACCATTTAATACTAAAACTGCAGGCTGCCTGGAGAGGTTATAAGGTAAGACTGAAGTTCAAGAAGGCCATCACTACATCGAAGTACGTGGACGTTGATGATGTCTTTGACTATTCAGGACAAGAAGGTGCAGACTTTGTTCTTGATAGTGCTCGCATTCACAAAAGCATACAGGTAACTCCTAGATCCTACCAAACATACTGCTTGTAAACTTGTCTAAGACATAGGTAATGCAGGATTTGGATTTCAGGGACAATAACGAGAAAGGGAATAATAGTCACATTCACAGCAAGTGCCATAACGACACATCCAGCAATTGTTGGACAAAGGACCCATCATTATTAGCGGATGAAGAAAGCAACGGGATGAATACTAATACTAATATATTTCATGATGAATATTCTCCAGAGACACGAGAGACAGAAAAAAATACTCAAGATTCTTGTGTATTTCAGGTATGAGCTTTGCCTTTATTTGTGAATATGGTTATTAAAGTCTAGTAGAATGAAATTTTCTTTTTAATACAGAATACGGGATATGCTGCAAATCATTGTTTATTGTCTGCTGTATCTTCCATCATGTTGGCTTGTCCTCCATTATAGAAAAGATGACTCCAAGAGCAGTAGAATTATTTAGGGACCTCTATCTAAAATTCGAGTATACGACATAGTATTTGAGTGATATGTGGTTTGCTGGCTACATTGTGAGATCATATTGAAGAAATGGAATCTCTCATAAGATAACACGCCACAGCACATTTATGTGCACCTCTTAATCTCATACATATGTGTATGTCAAATCACTCTATAAAGAGTCATCTACCCAGGCCGTGGACAAGATAAAGATCTATAAATACTATTCTTAGATGTCCTCGACATGTTAACATCCTTGTGTCTGTGCACCACAATGTCTACTCACATACAAGGCCCCCGAAACGTTGTTTATAGTTTAAATCATGAAGAAAGACAAACATAAAAGTGATAAATCACAAAATATAGGACTTTGAAACTTAAATATAGAATAACGTATAAATGTTCCAAACAACAGATTTATCACTGAAGGCAACATTTACAAAGTGTTGCCGTAAGTGGAGAACTGCCTGAAGAAATGTTGGACTTTATATCACTTGTAGGCCGAAGCATTTATATGAATCAAAGATTGTGAGATGTGCAGATTTTGAATTTAATGAGATAGGCAAGCATGATGGGCACTCTGGTTCTGGTTGTAAATTGGAAAGGGTTGAAGGATATATTTAGCACACAACAGAAAATGGAGAGAGCACTTTTTATGACTTCCTCTTTAATCTTACAAAGGTGATAATGATAATCAGAATCGTGAATCAGCCTAGTCTTCTAGCAAACTGGCTGGAAAGGAAATACTAAGGAAGTATTATTTTTTAAGCTTACAGCATGCTATCTCCGCAGGCAATTGCAGACAAAGAACAATAGAGCACACTCTTAGCATGCACAGGATATGACAATATTAGGCTATCCTTGTCGCTCCACTGAGGTTCTGGTGACCACCTCCCACTAATAAAGCAATATGACCCAAACTAGACGAGGAAAATTACATGTCATTAGTGCTAAAATAATGTAATATTGTTGTGTTTACAGACTAGTTCAGAGGATAGATCTGTTGCTGTCAAAGAACGTGGAAGAACTTACATGGCTGAAATAGCTAATGACTGGTAGTCCTGTATTTCCTCCTTCAGTTTACATACGAATTGGGATTATATCTTGAAAAAACTTTTAACATATTCATTTCATTTTCCTGAACTTAAAAGTTTACTGCTCTATAATAAGTAAGAACACATTTCTGGTTTTACCCTGCGAAAACCAAATATTCAAAGCAATGATACCATATTGTACTGTTTTTATGTTTTTCTCTCCCCCTTTTTGAGGAAATGGATGTGATTGAAATTGAACATTAGGAGAAAGTACAGAAGACATGCATGGAAATCAGAGAGAACACCTCATATGGGATGATCAAAGGCATAGTAGTACCCACAATTATTTACAGAGGGCCAAAAGTTGCAAAGTTGTAAAAACAAATTATGTTTCAACTATTGAAGACGTTCATGCTGTATCCCAAGCTGCCCTGTATTAGAAAAGATAACATGTAGATCTGTAGCTATATAGTATCTTTGCCACTGTTGCGCATTTCTAAATAAGTCATCATGCACATTGAGACTTGTTTCTTGGACGACTTTATTCCTTCTGCAATGGTTGAGATTCTTTAATTTGGGACTGGCTGGCATTTTGGAATTTGTTCGTTCTTAGATTTCGTAATGGAAGAGAAACAGAACAAAATTCTAATGGGACCTTATTTCTGTTCTACCACAGGGGCTTCAAAGACGAGAAAACAATAAAGCTGTTTTTGAAAGCAAGCAGAAGAAAAATAGGACACAAAGCTCGAAATCCACAAGGGAAAGAACATCATCACGAAGAAAAGCAAGGCAAGAGAATAGGTTGCCACTCAGAAACTACGAGTGCACGTACTACAACAAAATAAACTACTGCAATTTTCAGTTTCTACACAGGCCTTGCAGGTTGGGAATTACGTGTTTGCGTAGTTGCACACTTCATTGCCATGGAAAGAACTGCCCACCTATATTTACTGGCTGCCTTGTGGGAAGATTGCTTGTAAATTCCATGATGCAGAATTGCAAATACTGAAGGTAGTGTGTTCCGAAACTAGAACATTTTTTAAATCCACTATTGAGTATTTCCTGCCCCAGTCAAGCATTTGTAAATCACGCAACCTTAGACATGAGTGGTGGATCTGATGAATGAAAGATATCCTACCTCTTTAATCTAAAATTAGATGTAGCAGTGGTTTGTGTTGTAAGCCCTAGGAAAATATTTTCTTGCAGTTTTGGTTATTGGTAGTGTTCTTTTTGGGTTGCCAAGAAGGGCAAACCCTAGAATATGCCATTTAATGCCGCCCGATTGAAAAGTGGACCTATGGTTTTTTTTTTTGCAAGATATATTTTATTAATAGTATAAAAATGGTAGAAAAACTTTATTGACAGACCCCAAAACGAATAAGATAGGCAGAATTCCAGCATTTAAGCTTAAACTTAAAATTCAAAAAGGATGTCATTTCCTCTTGCCAGCAACAAAGAGAGATTTATATCCTCCACTTAGAATCAAGACACACCCAAAGACTTGACATGCATTAGGCACAACCACTGATTCAAATAAAAACCAAGATTAGATTTCAATTAATTGTGTATCATAATAATACTTAGAAACAAATATGCAGCATGCACATAAAGGTTTTCAAAAAAAGCACAAACTCATTTGCGATTACGTTGTTTCACGACCTGCCATCTTTTCAAACCAAGGAGCTCTTATTCTTACTGGGCATGTTTCCATGATCTCAATTTGACAAGGAAGTAGTTAATATCACAGAGCACGATTCCAGGTATGTTGATGAAGATTATTTCAACACAAATGCATTGTCTTCTCTTAAATCAAACATAGTGTTTTTAGAAAGAAACTTCTCTTTGAATCAAACACAATTTCTTTAGGAACAAACTTATAAATGTATGTATTGTTGCTTAGCATTCGAATATGTATCGTGTGCTCCTTCAATCAAATACTTTGTTTTGGGAAAGAAAATAACGCCACGATTGATAGTACCATATCCAAGTAAGAGGCTTAGGCATTTGTTTGATAACTTTAACTTCATGCATCCCTCCATGCGCATGGTCGTAGAGATCTTGGCAATACTTGGAGAAGAAAGTGAAATCACCTAACTTGGACCATTTGTCCAAATCATTATCGCACGTTGCCTACTGCATAACATTATGATCGACCGTAGGGATAGATATGTTGTACAGATTTACACGGACATCGAGAAATATGATCATGATGCAGGCTATTATGGGCAACCGGCTCTAAATATTGATATGCAACTAAGAGATACTTTGGCCAACTTGGTGTGGAACATTCGGGGGTTTTTTAACATGGGCAGTAATACGACTGTCGCACTCTTTTATTAAGTCCCATAGGCTGATTGGTCTCCGTGGACGATAACAATCAATTCAATTCAATTAAACTTTTCAAATTGAGTATTATGCTAGGAATGAGCCTGGGTGAGTATTATGCTGGGGATGAATGAGCCTAGATCAACCAAATCTCAGTGTTGCAATTGAAGTCAATTTAGCAATATCAGGAAGAACATGCAGAAACCTTGGAATTGGAAGAATAGGAGCAACGTTCTAGAATGCACTTGTTATTCATGTTCTATGTTGACATGTTAGATGTGTAAAAAGAAAATAATGCACTTGTTATTCATGTTCTATGTTGACATGTTAGATGTGTAAAAAGAAAATACCTTCCCTACAGATGATGAAACTTTGATAAATACAATGTATATGCTCATTTCTCAAGGGGTTTTGTGAAAGTTGTTGCTTTATTTGACATCACAATTTCCTAACCTGTCATGAACCTACGCGAAGAACGGAGCAAATACACACAAGAAATACCAAAGAATCTTATATATAACAAAAGAATCTGATGTACAATGGCCCGA
>JAANSK020288668.1:0-10600 GCA_011763485.2 Isoetes engelmannii | reverse complement strand
AAAAAATGAAAATCCATCAAAGCAAGTCTGGACTCAATCCATCGGTCCAATGCATTTGCGCTGACATCTAATGCTACAAAACCAATGCCTGCTTTGGTTGGAGTTATCGGAGCTCCTTAAACAGGGAAAGGTAAAGTATGGTTATTCTTCGTTTCTCTGTATTTTTCATGACATGTTAAATTTATACATGCATCAAATAGGTTAAGAGTAAGCCAACATGGAAGACATTAAGAAACTTAGCCAATGCATCAACACTGGTGAGCAGCACCTCCAAATCATTGCTGCCTTATTATTTATAAAATCTCAATTTATGCCTAGCAACGCTGGGCACCGTTACTAGTAGCAGCATAAGTTTCTGAGTTACTTGTTGACATGCTACAACTTGTAATTTGTAGCAATACATTATAACAGTAGCACAAATGTCCAATAAAGCAGTGCAAAGCATGTGCAAATTTTTATTTTTTATTTTTTTTTGGCCGTACCAAACCATAAAAATTTTTAAAAGACGTAAAGATTTTTATAAAGGTCCTTTAAAAATAAAAATCGAGTTTTTCAACAACATAGATTCTTCACAGCAGTGATAGTGTCATCTCTCGTGCGGGAACTTGACAAGGGATTGGACGTCCTCCTGTGTTCTTGAACATGTATAAAATGCAGAATGATAGCATATAAGTGGGCGGAAAAGGAAGCTGCCTATTTGGAGTGAGGGGCTTTCCTCAACTTCCCAACCTCATCCACTAAATGTTGAAAAAGAACTTCTGCCCAATCAACGAAGGTAGAAGTATGCAAAGCTACCACAGCAGTATGATAAAATACCTTATTGATGCTGGTATTTGCTACCGGTTGTTCCAAGAACTGGCGCCATAAAAATTTCATGAAGGTATCATTGACACCGCCAAGATGGATAATCTTCATGGAGGATGAATAACCGTGACCTCCAGGGAACTCAAGTCCTACCCTTCCAAATCATTGTATTTGAGAGAATCTGCGGACTGTGGTAACATAAATACCTGTCGAAGAAGATCTGAAAAAATAGGCATATTTTTGCCATCGACCAGGCATTACCAACCTTAACAAAATGGGCAACAAACTGACAGAGCTGGAGAACGTTCAAAGTGGAAAATTTCATCTTTGAAAATTCAGAGAGGCCAAGCCTTTGTACCACCTGTTGATCAACCTCGTAAAGTGAAACAACCGAGGCGCTTGCAAATTTGAGACGGGAAAATTCTTCAGAAGTAGCAGCAGCATCAAAAGCAGCATGTTTCAATGAAAAAGCCATAGCCGGAGTACGGAAGATGAAAGCGGAAATGCAGACGAAGTGGAAGACGAAAGGAAGGCAGAAGAGTGTGCGCCCTTGCGAAGTAGATACTTATAGACTCCAGAAGGAAAGGATCACAGACGTCAAAAGTGGCCAGATGTCAAAATTCTGGAGGAGACATTTGGGGCTGCATGCCTTAACTGTTTTTGAAAAAGGATTAGCGAATGGACGGTTCAGATGAAAGAAGCCAACGGTCGAATGGTTACGGCATGAGAAGCATAGGGGTAATAATGAAAAATACTGGGACGACGGGACAATCACAGGTGTAATTAATAACGGCAACACAAAAAAGTGGGTGCAGAAATAAGGATCTTGCCAAAAGATTTGCGGCTAAGTACAGAAATTGCGTGCAATTTAAGCTTAATTAAGATATTTTGAAAAGAACAATGGAATATACTGGATAATTAAGCATGGAGGCTGCCAAAGCCAACAAGGCAGGCGGTGAGGCTATAAAAGGAATGCATGGGGTCGCAGAAGAGCACCCTTTGCCGAAGAATACCCTGCGCCTTGCCGAATTTCTGCACTTCGTCTAGCTGCGTCAAAATGTCTTCCTTGATCAACAACACTCAGAGCACTATGCCCAGTTATTGCTGTGAGTGGATCACGTGCAAGATGGATTTTCTAGACTTGTTTCGGCGGAAGAATCGAGGAGTGCCCATGGACGGCTGGCTGGATGGTTATGCAGATAAGCCGAATGATCCGATGAGCCGCCCCTTAGATGTTATCCTGCACTGCCGCTATGACATGGAAAGTGGGTGTTATGTGATTCTTCGTGCGACTTTTGCACCTGATGAGGGGTTTCATGCTGGGACGTATGAAAAGAATGCTCGCGCTGCTAAGAAGTGAAAAATATGAACCTGTGATCTCCTTTTTTTGTTGATAGCATTCCTTCCGCGATGTATATATGATTTTGATAGATAGAAAATATCTTTTTGTAACCATACTATGCGTCTTGTTGTTGATCTGTGCTGGTTCAGAGTCTGAATGTAGATCTTCAAGTGAAAGGAATAACTTTAACCGAAATTCATTAACCAAAGACGGTAATGAAGTGCCATCCAACTCACTAAGTTGAAAAACACTGGGTTTCACCACTTCTTCAATTTTGTAGGGACCAAACCACCGAAACTTGAGTTTGTCTGGATGATTCTTGTATCGGAAATCATACAGCAACACAAAATCACCTTTGTTGAACTTTTTCTTCTGAATTTTGTCATCGTGCCAACGTTTGCTTAACGGTTTGCCAATGAGAACTCGAAGATAAGCATCTCTCCTTAGTTCATCAAGTTTTTCCAATTGGTAGACCCGTTCCTTGAGTGCCACAGGAGGATCATGCATAGTAGCCACCTGAAAACGCGAGGTAGCACATACTCAAAGGACATGAGTGCCTCTTGGCCATAGACAAGGCGAAAAGGAGTCTGTCCCGTGGAAACCTTATACTGGTATTATAAGCCCATAAAACAGTAGGCAATTTTTCGTGCCAATCTTTCCTAAAATCTTTTTCAAAATAGTGATTAGGGTCTTGTTCGTGCTTTCAGCAAGACTATTGCCCTGAGGATAATAGGGCGTACTTTTTCGATGATGAATCTGTAGTCTGTGAGCTCCTGAATAATGTTGTTGACAAAATGAATACCATGGTCACTAACCAACTAAGTGGGTAGTCCAAATCGTGTGATGATCTGAGTGTACAGAGACATGGGCCATGCTGGCTGCCGTATTATCTGGCAAAGCACAAGCTTCTGTCCACTTGGTAGCATAATCAGTAAGCACCAAGATATACCATGCTCGCGAATCTTGAGCGGGAGGATCAATAGGACCAATAAAATCCATCCCCTATTTACTGAAGGGGAGTGGCGTGGAACAGGCATCAAAGGGAGAGCATTCCGTGCCGTGGGTCTTCCTACCCGTTGACAAACATCACAAGTGCGGGCGTGGGCGTGGGCATCCTTGAACAATGTGGGCCAATAATAACCAGCAAGCAAGATCTTCCGGGCCGTGGCGTCTCCAGCAAAGTGACCACTTTCCAAGCCTTCATGAGCTTGCTTGACAATGGCTGGAATCTCGTGAGGAAGAACACAGCGTCTCAAAATCATATCCTTACCTCTTTTATAGAGATGTCCAGCAACCATGGTATAATCCCGTACTTTTCGAAGGAACTGTTGATGTCGTGCTCTGAGCTTCTTTTGAGAGAGAGTGGAATCCTCCACAGGTAGTGTGCCTGTCAACAAATATTGTTGATAGTCATGGAACCAGTGAAGCGTGGCCGTGACAAAAAATAGTTGTGCATCCGGAAAGGCATCAGAAACATCAGAAGAAGGATCATCAGTGTGCATTCGTGAAAGATAATCTCAAAAGATGCAAACTCCTGCAGTAACAAGACCCAGCGTGTGATTCTGCCCATGGGCGTGGTTTTGTTGATCAAGTACAGGTGGTGTTCCACAAAGAATTTAATCTGACTGGCCAAAAGATAGTGACAGAACTGCTTAATGCAAAAGATGAGGTCCAAGGCTTCTCGTTCCATGGCAGAATAATTCTTATCTGCAGAATTCAGCTTTCGACTGGCAAAGCGAAGAGGACGGTCTTGTCCCTTATCGTGTTTCTGAGAGAGAACAACACCAATAGCAAAAGCAGAGATGTCAACATGCACATGAAACAGTTTATTTTACTGTGGAGGAACAAGCACCGGGGCTTGCGTCAGCAACACTTTTGACTCCTTGAAGGTAGCGTCCGCCTGGGGATTCCATGTACTGTTGGATTCGTCGCCAGTGAACTTATGAATAGGATCAGCTTTGGGAGCTAACCCAGGAATGAAAGTGGAATAATAGTTGACTTTTCCCAAAAAAGAGCGAGTCTCCTTAATATTGGTTGGAGGTTGAGCCTTAAGAATACAACTGATCTTAGCAGGGTCCGTGGTGATACCATGCTTGCTGATCACGTGCTCAAGCAGCATGCTAGAGGTAACACAGAACATGCACTTCTCTGAATTAAGGCTAATACCAGATTCTTTACATTTCTGGAAGGCCAACTCCAATTTCGAAATATGAGAATCCATGGTGCTATAAACAGAGAAATAATAATGGAAAATTTGCAGAAAAGAATCTTTCTTCATGAAATTTTGAAAGACAGAAAGCATAATGCGCTGAAACGTGAATGGAGAATTGGATAACCCAAACAGAACCACTTTATAGGCAAAATTTCCCCACGATGTAGTGAACGTAGTCTTCAACTAATCCTCAGGCTTGATAGAGATCTGATTGTAGCCGAAAAAACCATCCATAAAGGAATACATCTCATGTCCTGCAACTTCCTCCAAAACTTGATCAGTGAAGGGGAGTGGAAAGTGATCTCGCTCCATGGCCATATTGAGCTTCCTATAGTCCACACAAACATGAATTTTGCCATTATGTTTCAGCGCTATGACGATGGGGCTCACCCATTCAGAATGTTTGACCTCGTAAATCAATCCAGCAGCCAAAAGCTTGTCAATCTCAGCCTTTACGTGGTCACGATAATTTGGGTTGAGCCGATACTGTCGTTGCTAGATGGGGCGGGCATCAGGCTTGGTAGGAACGGTGAGTTCCCCCAGCTCTTTCTTGATCCGAGCAGATCCTTATAGCTCCATGCAAATATATGCTTGAATTTCTGAAAAAGGGCAAGAGCGCGGCTCCAGTAGGGTTTGAGGAGACCGGCTGCAAATCCTATGGGCTGATTTTGTCCAAGGTCCACGATCTCAACCTCCGGCATCTGAATGTGAGGAACCACCTCAGCTTCCGTAACAGTATGCGCCAATGGGGATACTACGACGGGTGGTTCAGCACTAGCCGTGCAAAAAAACAAGGGTGGTCGTGCCTCTTCAACCTCCCATGGTAGAGTCGGAACAACAGTGTCCTCAACAGTGGTAACCTGAGCGGCAGTGTCCTCAGGAGTGGGTTGGTCTGTGTCTTCCTCCTCCGTGGGATCAACTGCTTGTACCAAGTGGCAGGGTGCCAAATAGGGATCGATCAAGGCAGCCACTACGCCATCATTGTCCGGAGTCATGTCACCCCAAGGGTCGGCATATTCCAGATACGAAGAGAGGGGCAAGTCCGCAGGGGATGCTTGCACCTGAAAAGTGGGTTGAACAATGTCTGAATCACTATTAGAGAGAGATGGCTCTGTATGTTCAACCGAAATCAACTGACCTGTTTCTAGATCCATAGTGGCATTCAACTGACCGTTTGTGATAACAAGTTGATCAGTGGCCCAATAGTGAATGCTTTTGGCTTGGCGCAGAAAAGGCCTGCCAACTAACATCTCATAATCACCTAGATCTTCACCAGTCTTCCATACTCCAAATTCAAGAGGAAAGGTGAGATCACCAATGTTGATGGTCATTTTGGGTGTAACGCCCTGTGGTCGTGTGATATGACCATTGGCCAATTTGATATCATAAGGGACATGGTATAGCTTTTTAATCCCAAGTTGACACCTCGATTTATCAGTAATGAGATTAACAATGCTTCCACTGTCTATTTGAACGTGGTTGACCTGTTGACTACCAACCGTAGCGTGCATCGTGGGCGTGGAGGTAGCAACAGCGCCAAC
Organism: Isoetes engelmannii; assembly: GCA_011763485.2. Classification (NCBI taxonomy): domain Eukaryota; kingdom Viridiplantae; phylum Streptophyta; class Lycopodiopsida; order Isoetales; family Isoetaceae; genus Isoetes; species Isoetes engelmannii. The sequence continues at coordinate 4,701 of JAANSK020288668.1, read as the reverse complement.
GAGCACCGTGGATAGTGGCAGTTGCTCCCGAGTGGTAGAACAAAGCTTCAAAATAGTGGTCAAGCTCAAGGGAATCTTGATCTTGGCAAGCTCTTCTTGCAACTCTAAGGGCATATGCGCAAGTGGATTCAGGATCTAACGTGACTACTTCTGTTGGCAATGATGCCAAAACTTCATTCAACAGCTCCACTTCAACAGCAATATTCAGATACTTTCGCTTCCGAGGAGAAGGGGGAGACAGTGACGAAGGACCGGGGTCGGCCGCAGCCTCCGCACGTTGTTGAGCACGTGTGGCTGCATGAACATTGGCTAGTCTGGGTCCTTCTGCAGCTTGCATGAGTGTTAAAATACTCTCACGAACTTTGGGCATAAGATGAGGCATAAGCGTCTCCAAGTCAGGAGCAAAATGAACAGACTTAGTGGCAGGGACATCATCCACTGCAAAAGCTTGTTGCATATCCTGAGGGACCAATGCATAAGGGCAGGAGCCCTGTGCCTGGCGTGCCACAATACCAACCCAATTTGAAGACTGAGTGGGCTGATTGAGAGCTTGATAAATCTCCTCCTGGACCTGTTGATCCATTTGTGCCTGATTTTGTTGTTGCTGGCGTTGCCGTACTGGAGCGCGTGGGGGTCGGCTGAATTGAGGCCATGGCCCTTGCTTACCATTGGCAACCCAGAGATGATAAGCCGTGAGACGAACATATGTTGGCTGATTTGTGCTCGGAAGCTGAACTTGAACTTGAGGGAGCTGAGGGCATGTTGCAGTCGTGTGTCTCCACTCTTTACAGTGATAGCACTGCAGTTTGGTAGGATCAAATGGCTGTGGAGAAGACTGACCTGCTACTGCTGATTCTGAGGTTGTTGTTCCTGAGGTTGCTGATAGTGTTGTGGCGTAATTTGAACTTGATAGACCGTCTTGTGCCTGAAGGGCATGGGATGGGCACGGGTGCACTATTCCGTGGCGTGGTTAGCCATGTTGCAGCGTTTACAGAACAGAGGACCCAGTGAGGAATTGCACTCATTAGCCAAGTGTCCTTGATATTTGCAAATGTGACACCAAATTTGACTGCGCTATTGTTGATTCTCAGAGTGTGGTTCAACAGAATTCTGAGGAACCAAGACATGTAGCATAATTGGACGATCCGTGAGAGGAACTCCTCGTGTAGAGATATTGGCCAAATGATTCACCAAATCAATAGCTTGCTCCAAAGAAGTAGGATGCAAGTATTCAATCATAATCCGAATAGAGGGAGGCAGTCCTTGAAGAAACCAAACAAGAATATGACTTTTAGTGGGATACTCCTTAAGTTTGCTGACCAAAATAAGCATCATGTCAGCAAAATCCCTTGCTGATTCAGTGGGTTGCTGACGAAGATTATTGAGTTCTTTTAACAACTGCTGCTCATCAGTAGAAGATCCATAGTGCTCCAGAAAAGCAGCCTTCATGTCATTCCAATTTTGTTTCCAGTGACTCTTATTGACCATGAGCCATTGGTGAGGTGCTCCACGAAGCGTGGTCGAAAAGATGTGAAACTTGAGCTGCGGCTTGTCGTGGCCATTGAGTGTGGCCAAGGCTTCAAACTCTTCCATATGTGCCTCAGCACTTTGCTCCATAGGTTCCCTTTGGCACTACCAAAAAGAGGGTAGTTGAGCTTAGGATTCAGGCCACTAGGACCTGGGGCTGCAGTAGCAGTCTGCAGTGGAACATTGAAAAAACGGTTGGTGGTCATCGACTGACTGACATACTGGGAATTAGGAGGACCAGCTGAAAAACCTTGTGGCATAATGGAAAAGGAAGGAAGGGGAAGACTGATACCAACGGAGAACAGTGGGAGCTTAGTCTCAGCAGGTTTGCTAACAGGATTTCCTTCCTCATCCAAGGCAACATCCTCCACATTATAAACATTGAAGTGAGGTGGAGGAAAAGATGGCGAGGCTTGACAAGCAGTAACATAAGTTGCAGCAAAAGAAGCTGGAGGGTAACCCATAACATGCTGTGGAGATACGGGCCGAGACGGAAGAGGGGATTGTGGCATGGAAATCTGAACATGAGGGTTCTCAGGGGTCTGGAACTGCTGATGAGGTGACTGAGGCTGAGAACAGTGATGACAATGAAGAGGGGAATTCAGACGTGAAACACCCCTGGGTGTAGGGGGGCGCCGAATGAGCTCTTGAACGAAAGCATCCTCTTTCAAGATCATACTCATAATTATAGGGATCTCCCTCTGTGAGGACCTTGAGCCAAACAGGAGGATCCTGCAGCAAAGTGTCAGCGGGATTTGGAAGAAAAGAACTGATATGCAAAACAAGAAGAAAACTCAGGAAACAAATATGAAGACAGATAATGCTCTCATTGATACATAGAAATGTGCTACAAAATGGACTCGCCCAAGGCTGAGATCCGAAACAAGGAAGCGGCAAAACTTCGAGTCACTTGTCTAAACTCCTAGTCTAGAACATATGATATATATAGTACAATGGCCTCAGGCCCATAGTGACGATCAGCTAACTGATTCCTGATCTGCGCTGACAAAATATAATCACCTCCATAACTGAAGGAGGAGGAGCACTAATGGCCTGGAATCTCGGACGTGGCGTGGCACGCTCACCGTCTGGACTTCTTGGACTTGGCCGGGGCCGAGCCCATGAGCGTGTCTTCAACATCCTTGGCTGACCTCTTACGTGCATCTTGGTTCCTGGTCATCGTGGCAGTGGGCGTGGACGTACCTGCACCTTTGTCTCTACCAGGCTCTTCATACAATAAGTATAGTCCTGTGCTTGGAGCCACAAGACTAACACAAAGAAATCCAAATTTGATCACAAGGAGACAAAACAAGACCAAACTAAGTTTTTCATAATGGTTCGTGGAGCATCTGAAAATTCTCAGGTTGCATGTGCCATGTAGACATAACTTAGCTCCTTGGAAGGTAATGGGTTTGGCAAGTTTTGGTTTGATTTTGCCATGTGGATAAAGCTCTGAATTCAGGCTAATGGACATAGGTCCTAAGCGTGATCGCTTCATGCCACTTTGAATATATATGATCTTTGAACCTTTTAGGTTTTTCCTCAAATTATGATTCCTCTTTCCTCGTGGATGCGCCGGTGGACATACAACATCTCGTTATGGCTTTGGGCATCCCGTGATCCCTTTTGTATCTCTATTATTCGTGATGTCTTCAGTAGGGTGGCCTCGGGCAATTGTACTAATTCCCCTTATCCCATTGTATGTTGAGCACTTTCTCTTTAGGTGTTCCTCATCCTCTATTTAGTTTGTGTCTATAATCTAGATTCTCTTGGCCCTTTCAACTTTTGCCATTTGTCTTTTTTCATTTTGAGATCATGACTATCCATCCTACTACCAATGTGTTTTCCTGGTCTTTATCTTCATATTTTATGTCTTGTTCTCTGTTCTGGATTGAAGATTGTTAGTAGTTGTTCCAATCTTCCCCCTACATTTCTCTCCAACCATTTTCTGACAACTGGCAGCTTCCAACTCTCATCCCATACCATGTTCTTATGATATCTCTCAGTGTCAACCCTAGTTCTTTCGTCCATTGTACTAGGTCATGAAACCATCTTGAATACTCTTCCACACGTTGCGCTGAAGGATAGCTTGTTGATCTCTTTGTGATTTGTATCTCTTGTTTGATAATTTACTATTTCCCATGTCTTTACTTCCATTGGTGTTTTTCATGTCTCATAAACCATCATTGTATGTAGTGTATTGTTTTGAGTCTATCACTCTCCCAATCTGAAGCCGTCAATCCTGGTCCCCATGATTGTGAGTCATATACCTATGTTGACACTACCTGCACTTTGAAAATGTTCTTTATTATTACCCGTGAGCCCACCTTGTTATGGTTGCAAGCTTTGCATTATATAGTAGCTAGCCATTGTTGATTAAAATATGTCTTCCATCCCTTTCGATTGCCTTCCTATCCCATGTACTATGTACCCTTGATGGTTGTACCCATTTGCTTCATGCCCTCTGCATGTAAATTGTTGGTATCTCTGTGTGCCTCTAAATGTCACTATTGTAGTCTTGCTCAGATTAACGTTCAGGTCAATCAGTGTGCAAAAAACATCCAAGTATTATATGAGTTTCCTCATACCTTAATTTTGGTTGATAGGATGAGTCATGCAAATTGGTTATTAGGCTGATGATTATCTTTGGGCCACTTTTAGTTGGTTTATGTTTGGCCATGGTGAGAATTTTTGTAAAGTTGGATCCTATCCCACCGTGAATTGAAGTTCTAAATGCAACTAATGAAATGGTTTTATTTGGAACCAATTCCAATCAGTATGCAACTTGTAGGAAGCAGGACCTCCTACAGTAGCCATCTCTCGTGGTTCAACTCAAGCTTAATTATAGCTTTCATAAATCCTAATAAAGATTGTGATATCATGCATGAGACTATTATTATGAATATGAGATGACTTCGATTGAGTTTTCCACCTTCCGTCAGCCTAGCAGAACATTGCTAATAATCTACAACATGCTATGAATAGTGCAAGTTCTTTAGTAGTGGTTCTATTTACGGACTTCCCTGAGCGTCTTCCCTGAGCGCCGCCTTCCCTGAGTGCCTGGGCGCCTGGCGCTCGGGCCTGATGGATGCGTTTTTCTTCTGGCTTCAGCGGGTGGAGGTTCAGCGCATGCACAAGCCCGCACCAGTACTCAGCACCTAGCTGTGAAGAGGT
>JAANSK020288657.1:0-10600 GCA_011763485.2 Isoetes engelmannii | reverse complement strand
TCAAGAACTTCTCCAAGATCATTGAGATTCAAATTAATCTCGAAATTATCCCTCCAAGAAGAGTAATTCTCACCATCCAACAAGGCATGTGAAATGAACTTCCAAGAATGAAGAGCTGCCATGGAATTTGCACGTCCTTTTGACGATTCTGTCAAGAAAGCAAAGGATAAGCGTGTCCCTTACTTGAGCAAAGCCAAAAACGACCTAGCAAGCCTAAAATAGCAAAGAATCAGCCGATCCTGCTAATTTCGGACAAAAAGGCCTTAAAAAATCGATTTCCAAGAAACTTGAAATCTCCCTGACTATTTGTCTGATGAAGGCGGTTTTTGGCTCGTTGGATAGCCAGAACAAAACCGTCACAGCTATGAAAAGCCTATGTGAAAGCTCTCAATCCAAAAAAACTTATGGCAGGCGAAAGATTGCACTTGTTTTCACACCAGAACCTGCTCTGATACCATGAAGTCTTGGAATGTATTCATGGTAATGAAAACAAGATACAATGTAGAAGGAGAGCGCAACAGCAAAAGCACTATAGCTAGTAGCAAAACAAAGTAAAGTAATGGAGCGTGACTATGGTCTTATATAGCCATGTCAGCAACAAGTGTGCCAGGTCAGCAGTGATGTCATCACCAAGCGTGCACTATTGCTAACAATGCCTACCATAAAAACAATTCAAAACATTATAAAAAAATATTAGTTTTCAAGAACGGCATTTGTCTTTAAAAACTTGCCAATCAATAATCTTCAAAAGTTTGAAAAATGATATTTTATAAATAATATATGTATAACTGATTATAAAATTTTAGTCAGAAATTCACAAAGCTAATTTATATACACTTTCTAAGTTCTATTTGCTGTTTTTTTGTTATGATGCTAAATGCAAACCTTATACTTATTCTCAGCATCTGTTATACTCAGTATTTAAGTCTATTTTATTTTTATTAGGAAAAAGTGTGGAAACTCCCCTTTAAAGATTTTTTTTACTTTTTACTCCAAAGTATCAATATAATATGCAGCCTTTAATTAAAATAAAAAACAAGTACTTTATATAAATAATATATAATATAGCCTATATAACAATTTCAAAATAAAAAAATGTCACCATAACAAGAACCATATTATTTACCTTTACCGGCAGCTTCATGCAAAGGTATTACAAGCTTGTTGTTTGGAAGATCAATGTTTCAGCATCATGTAGGGACATTTTCCCACAATGTCCTGAGAATGTTGTTGGTGCCACTACATGCCGCCATGGAGAAGGGTTTATCCCTATCATCAACGTCATGTTTGGAGATGTGTTCATTACTGCCATCACACTCCTAAAAAACTTCTCCAGAATCAACTAATGGCCTCATGGTGCTGCTGCTGCCAGGTGGTAGTGTTGTAGTGCCATGCTTGTCTTTAAGAAGAGATGCCTTATGGTCTAACAACCATTCAACAATCTCTTCTAGTCTATTCCGTTGTAAAGCATGGAGGTGCGATGCAGTCTGTAAAACATGGTGCAATGCATTCCGTCCATCATGGTAGGTTACATTGACATCTTCCGTAAGAATCTGCAAATCATCAAGAGCATGTCCACCTCTAGCAGCTTAATGGAAAGGTGTTGCATCTTCTACATCACAAACACCCTTGGAGGCATGCAGGTATGCAAGATGTTTTATAACATCTAAGTCAGCATCATCAACAGCTATGTGCAAAGAGGTTACACCCAAGGGTTAAAATTTGAATGTTACGATATGATTGTTGAGGCCTCTGGCTATTCAGAGAATGCTGACATTTTTGCAGAGGAATATCATTAAAGTTTTATTTAATATAAAATTCGGTTTCAAACATTGGCAATATGGCAATGATAAAAACAAAACTCAAAACATTATAGAATATTGGTTTTCAAAAAATGGTGTTTGTCTCTAAAAATCTCATAATCAATAATTTTCAAATGTTGAATTGATATCTTATAATTAATATATTTATAACTGATTTATAAGATTTATGATTTAAAAATCCACAAATGTAATTTATATACATTTTCTAAGTTCTAGTTTCTATTTTCGGTTATGATGCTAAATGCAAACCTTATACTTATTCTTAGCATCTGTTATACTCAATATTTAAGTCTATCTTGTTTTTTATTGGCCTAAAAAGATGGAAAATCCAGAGTCTTTTTGTGGTTTTACTCCGAAATATAAATATAATACACAACCTTTCACGTAAAAACTAACAAAAAGGCACGCCAGAGGCTATAGAAAATAAGGCACCAGATGTAAATGTCACTTATGTGTTTTTGAATATAAATTGAATTAAATTTTATCGTCCATGATGATATCATGCTGTGGAGGATTCGAAGTTACAAGTAGCATATGTTGTTTACTGTAGATGAGACACCCACGTTTAAGGTACACAATATTTCCTAGTTTTGGAAAGACATGATATTAGGTTGTTGTAGCCCTCTTTGGTGGCGTTGTAAAAGTTTATGTAATATTTTTCGATTTCATTTGCCCTTTTTTTTTTTTTTGGATATGGTCTCTTCTAAGAAGTCGATGTCGAACTTCTTTTGTATGGTTTGTGCTTGTCGGTCTCTGTCGCCACTTTGACGTTTAATTTTGCTTTGTGCTGTTTGTACCTGATTGATACGTTTGTTATTTGTCTTATGTATTTTTTGTTGTTCTTATTACATGAGCACTATATCTTTGTGGTTAGTTTTTGTTAAGGTTGACGTTTATATTTTTTTCCTTACACCAGAAGGCTTTAACAAGGCAAAATTAGTTAGGCAATCATTGGTAGGGTAAAGTTCATTAGGCATATATACGTTTTTAGACTGGTACTACATTACTCAGTTTTGTCAAGTTAAAAATGGATTATGTCGTGACTGTATTTGAATTCACATTTATCCTCTTCTTATAATGTATCCCTAGAACACCAGAAGCTGATTTATTCCTTACACCAGAAGGCTAAAAACAAGGTAAAATTCGTTAGGTAGTCATTGGACTAGGTAAAATTCATTAGGCATATGTACTTTGTTGGGCTGGTAGTTTGTACATTACTCAGTTCTGCCAAGTTAAAAATGGATTATGTCGTGACTTTAGTTGAATTCACATTTGTGATGTTCCACGTATTTATACGGGTATAAATACATGCAACGTCACCAATAATTACGTATTCACTAATCATTGTCTAATTTGGGGGGCGCCTGTATTTAATGGTTAAGCCTAATTAGCTATGATAAGGTGACACATTAATAATTAAGTGGTTAATCAATTAACAAATATATTAATTATTAAGTAATTAGGGGATTAACCCAATTTAGCAAGCCCACCTAGCCAGATCCCATTGGCCAGGAAGTACCTGCCAATCCGGGCCTTGATCAAGTGGATGGCTTGCCACCTCATGTTAAAATCGAGTTAGGAGCAGCAAGCAGGCCTCTAGAGCGCCCTCAAGTAGTCCCCTTGTGCGCCCAAGACAGTTGACCCCAGCAGTTGTTCGAAGATGAGTCGCCTGAACGGATCTAGCGAGGATACTGGTTAGTAGAGTAGCTTAGTGGTGTCTCTTTGATTATGCTGACCCTACTTTGAATTAGATGAATGATTTAAGCTTATGATTGATGTTGGGATGATGGATCTTTAGGTAGTTTGAGTTCGCCTCGTAGGTAAAGGGTTAAGGGATGGTAGAGACCTGAAAGAACCTCTAGATTGTTAGTAGGATGCTCCTAGGATTAGACCCACTTAAATCCCAGTACTTGCGGCCTGTGCATAGAGTCCACCAGGCTGTAGATGTTATACCGTGGTTGAGCACCATAAAACATGACAAGGGACTTGATGGTGAAGTGGTACGAGATCCAGGCGAGGTTGGTGAATGTTTTAGTGTGCTAGGCTTATAGTCGGTCACTGAGTGTGGGCCGGGTACGGGTCTGACACCCCCTGGGTCAAGAATCGCATCTGAGGGTGGGTTCTTGGGCTCGATAGGTGCAAGCGGGCCTGAGGGTGGCTTGACCTATGGATTTTGGGGGGTTAAGTCGGGTACGGGCCCTGCCTCATTGGACCGGGGAGATGCAACCTGGAGTAGGTCTCATAGGGTGACTCCATGAGACCTGCGTATCCGGCAGGCTACAACCATATTATACCATGATTCAACCTATCTGCAAAGTATGCACAGGAGTGGCGGACGGTGTGGACTACCCTAGCCAATGTTCTTATGCTAGCCAAAGGCATTGCCATTACTCTGTCTGCTGTATTCTGAGCCATTGGCTGTCAGTCAACCCCATGGAATAAAAACCCAGGGTAGGGCCTTCATTTCCGTATCTTTTGTTGTATTCATAGTTATGATGATTATCTAGGATGATGGAGGGGCCACCCCTTGCGGTGGCATATTGATATTTGTGCTTGTGCTAACATGTATGTTCGCTTCCGCTATCTAGAATGTCCCACTGAAGGAATGGGAGGCCAATGACACCTCTGTGTCCTTCCTTCGGGTGCTTACTCCTCCAGGGGTGAAAAAATGCTAGATCCTAGCAAATAAACGAAATTTCAGCACTTTTTAGCACTTTTTTTTTCCTTCTTTCTCGACCCGTTCAAAAAATTCCATGAAGGGCCGAAGGGCTCGTTTATTTTTTGAAGGGGTAGAAGGGCTCGAAAGCGGGAGAAATCGTTCCCAGAAGGATTTCGAAGGGCACGATTTTCTTGCAGACAACTCTCACAGCTCTCCGGGCAGCTCTCAAGAGGTTCGGTGTAAACTTCTAGTCGGTTTTTGTTTTGCTGCGCTTCCATAATCTGAAGCATTTTATTGATATATAAATATTATGAATTCGAGTTCAAGAATCTGTTACCTGATCATTCCATCCCAGCCTGTTGAATTAAAGTTGTAGAGGCATGGAGGATTTCGTTATTGTTATGGCATAGAAAAGATTTCAAAAAGAGACATGCTGCAGATGTCGAATGCCTGGTCCTTCCTTCCATAAGCAAGCATTTTAGGCTAAGATGTTATCTCTGCATTTTAGGCAGAATGCTCTTATTTGCACAAAGTATGTTCTTATCTAAAAGCCTCCAGCATTTCTAGAACCAATTAGCTTAGTATCCTCTACAACTTGCATACCTTAAAACTTATATTTGAAAATTTCCTTTGGTCCCATTTCTTATGCTACCTAGATTTTAATTGTTCATTTGGAAATTTTAGGTTGCTTTGTATACAAAGATGCTTTGTATAACTTGTAAATTCAAAGATGGATAAGAGAAAAGGTAACCTTGGCTTTACAAAAGAAAGGATGATAAGATGTCTTGTATGTTTTTAGTGCTTTGCCATTGCTTCTATTTTTTGTTCAAAAAATAGACAAGGTTCAGCTGTAACTATTTCACGAGAGTAGATGTTAGACATGGTTTGATGGAGATAATTTTGTGGCTTGTTAAGAGTTAGAATTCTTGATATAAGCAGCTTCTAGGTGCTGATTTGGTTGTGCAAGAATCTAGACAGCTTCTAAGTAACGCATTGTCCTATAGTGTATGGATAAAAGATGTTGTTATGGTCTTGTATAAGAATTTGCTTGTGGTGATTTTAACTTATTTCACTGTATTAATTTGCTTATGATAAGAATCTCTTCCTTCAATATACATACTTATTAGCTTGAAAATTGCCAGTAACAAGGAGGAATTCCATGTCCTTAGAGGTTTATCCAACAATGGCTGCCAAGCTAGGACGATCAAGGAAAGAGATGTCAGTCCACAAGAGTTTGAAATGGTGTGGAAGTCCCATCTTCGTGGTGGTAAACTGCATGTTTCGCAAATCCAACCACAGTTTGAAGAGGAACTGCATGATCTCATCTTTCGAGTATACCAGAAAGGCCTAAAAAATTCAGAAGTGAGAACATTGTTTGCACGAGCATTTGCATGGTCTCACACTGTCCGCGCCCAGTCTGCACCAGATGCTTACAAGGTAGATTGGGCAGAATTTGCAGCAGAGTCCCTGAAGTGCTCTAATGATAACATTAAGCGCAGACATGGTCCTACTGTTGACTCTTTTGAAGGCAACATTAGCTTGATCACATGTGAAATGAAGCGTCTTTTTATTGAAAAAACTGAGACTGAGCACACACTACGTGAGAAGGAGCAAGAACTGCTTCGAATTGAAGGCAGCTTAGTTGGATCTGACAAAGTGTTAGGGTCCTTAGCTGCGATGGCAGAAGAAAAGAAGAAAGATTACCTGGACTTAGAAGCCACCTTCGCTGGTGATTGTGATTTTTCAAAGACAATCAGTGCTTTAAAAATGGAGGAGAGGTGCATCTATGATGCTATGCAAAAGATACGTGAACACCTTAGTGGTGACAAAAATATGTCAATAAAGTCCGATATTCTCTCTCTGAAAGATAAATTACACAACATCAATGACTTTATGTCTTACTAGAGTTGTAAGAATAAGCATATTGCTAGTTTGCAGCAGCTAAACAAGGCGGGAAAAAGGCTGACCCCAACCATGAGCAATTATAAGATGCCTGAAGGCATGCAAAAAGCTTGTGAAGCCTGTGGACTGGCCTTTAGACAGGATTATCAGTTTTTTGTTAGTTTATCATGCAATCACACTTACCATGTTTGCTGCTTTCATATTGTAGCACACAGCCTGCAGTGCATGGTTGATGCATGCAAGACACATATTCCTAGTGCTTTGTTACAAGAACTAGGTTTGTATAGCCAGGAAACTGATGGAGAGAGCGATGATGACAGTTGCATGGAAGAAGAGGAGGAAAGTTTACTAAAACATGCTGAACACAGTGCAAAGAATGCAACTTTTGAGAGGAATATAATTCCGAAAGGGAGAGGACCAAAAGTTCCAACTCAAGTACACTAGCAACCATCAAAAGCCAGTCCAGCAAGAGAGTGAAGAACACCCCTGATGTAGAACACAAAGGTTAACTTGTTACTAAATATTTGAAAAATGTTAGGTTTTTGTTTATACCGATCTTTCTGATATCCTGCAAATGTAGTTGCAGACACGACACATATGCCAAGTCAGAGTGACTTTGCTCACTTGCCTCCAACAGATTCTTTTCGTGGCAAGATAGGTAAGTGTTAATTTTTATAGGGCCATTTGCTTTATTGTATCTGTCTATATTTTTGCTCAAAGTTTATGTGCAGATGATACAATGTCTAAGAACGAGAAAGCCGATTGTTCTGCTGTTTTTGGATCCATTGCTCCAGTCTTTGGACCCACTTGCAAGGACATCACAACAAAGGCATGTTTAGACGATGATGAAGTATGCCTTGAGAATGACCTTACGCTTAATGACTGGTTGCGAAAAAAGTAGGTAATATACCTTTTAAACATATTTCATATTTATCATAAGTGCTCGAGTGCTAACATACCAAGTAGGTCGTTTAGGTAGCTTTAGCAGTCACGTGCAGACCTGAAAGTACTTAGGCTGCAAGTTCTGGAGGCGGTGGTCAAGATGAGAAAGAAGATATTGTGACAGGGCCATCTACCAGAACGTCCAAGAAGTCAAAAAGTTTAGCAACATGAATTGTAGTTCTCCACACACATATGTTGCTGCAGTTTTGACTGCCTTTGGTTCGAAATAGATGTCTGATATGGCTGTCCCAAAGTTAAAATGCAGAAATAGTGGACATTCTCAAAACTACTTAATGACAGGTGCTTCCCTTGTTCAGTTAATTGTTTTTAGAAGAACTTGCTATTTTTCTTTCAAAGGAAAATCAGAACCTTGAAGCCGTGTGCTCCAAAGTTGTGTTGTTTTAACATTGGTGATCATTATGTGAACTGCAATATCTATTGTACGAAGTTTATTAGTAAACTGAGCTGCAGAGTTTCCAAGAGTTGTACCAGATTTCTTAATGTGAAGATTTAGAATCGGCACTTTTGTTATTGTCATAGTGGTGCAATGGAATTGATTTAGCCGTTAAACCTGTTAATAGAAATTCAAAAAAACTCAATGTTGTAGAGAAAGTTACATGGAGCATGTAGTACAGAAACTAATTTGCAGGAAACTACTCAGTGCTATCGATAAAGTTTACTTGGAGCATGTAGTACAAAAACTACTTTCATGCAGAAAGGACAGGTTGTACTCTCATGTTTAAATTCAGTGGGAGTAATAACATCCAATTTGCGGAGGGGAAATCTGGTGCAACAGAGTCCCTTCTATGTTGTTTCCCAATTTAGCACATCTTGTACAAGGCTGAACTCTCCCACAGCTACACATATCTTTTCAACCATTGAGGGTGTAATGTTTTGCATTTGCATCCTTGTATTGAACAGAATCCCAACTCACGATAGACAACAACAATGATAATGAGGCATCTAATGGGCTTCTTTGCTTATACCGCAGATAATGCCTTCTAATTTAAGAGAAATCAACATTGAACTGGCACTTTACATCAATGTTGGTAAGGACCAATGAAGGCAAGGCAGATGTTATAGTTTGTTACTGTGTAAAAAAATTTGGGAATGCTAGAAGTTCTGAAATGCTTTCTCGTGCAAAACTCCCCCCAGTTTGCAAAACTATGGCTTATCACCTCAAGACAATGTTTATATAGAAATATCTTAGCATCTCGGGAGCTTGAATCAACAATTGCATGCAATCCAAATTTCTTAGTCTTATCCAAATATCGTTCTCCAAAAAGCCACGTAGTGCATGTAGTGTGGTGTGTATGGTGTAGTGCATGTAGTGTGGTGTATGTAGTGTAGTGGTAGTAGTGTGGTGTATATAGTGTAGTGGTAGTAGTGTAGTGGTAGTAGTGTAGTGTGTGCAGTGTAGTGTAGTGCATGCAGTGGTAGTAGTGTGGTGTGTGTGGTGTAGTGCATGTAGTGTGGTGTAGTGCATCTAGTGCATGTAGTGTGGTGTGTGTGGTGTAGTGCATGTAGTGTGGTGTATGTAGTGTAGTGGGGGGTGTGTGGTGTAGTGCATGTAGTGTGGTGTGGTGTGGTGTGGTGTAGTGCATGTAGTGTAGTGTGGTGTGGTGTGGTGTAGTGCATGTAGTGTGTGTGGTGTAGTGCATGTAGTGTCGTGTGGTGTGTGTGGTGTAGTGTAGTGTGGTGTATGTAGTGTAGTGTGGTGTGTGTGATGTAGTGCATGTAGTGTGCATGTAGTGCATGTAGATGTAGTGCTCTAGAATAAAGTATACAGTATCAGTATCAGACCCATCATATTTTCATTTATGTAGGAAACCCAACATCCCTCTCATGTTTTTTTTGTTGCACTTAGCCTTGTGTCGATCTGATTGGAGTGAAACAGCAGGACTGGTCATTTAGATTCATGATTCATACGTTGACCAATTAATGGTGATAAGGTTGGGTGCCTTTTTTGATTGCCACCTTTGGTATTAAAATTAAGGTGTGGCATGGTTCTGCAGTGGATTTTGAACCACATATCCCACGAATTTGGGTCTTGACCGGATAGTAGTACTTTGCATGGGACCCATTGTAAGGCAAGAACCTTATAAGATGTGGTCGTCTCGTTCTCCAAAAATTAAAGCTCATGGTAGTACCAACATGGCATGCAGCAGCAAATGCAGCCTAGAAAACCTCCTGTTATTCTTCCCTCCTAAAATTATGAGAATCCAAACACACAAAATCATCCTGATTTAAGTCAAACCTTGGCTCTTATAACATGTTGGAGGATCAAGAGAAGAAAATGAAAACGACCTCCTTGCCATTGCCTGTTAATGTTACACATATATAGCTGATAAAGGTTGACATGGTTCTCACAGAAGATGCAGCTGAATTGTTGGCATATACCTCAGTTCTAATTTTGAAATAACAGATGTAGGCCTTATGCATTATTGCTCTGGAATAGAAGTTTGGCAAGGTATTCATTCGACACAACAGAAATACATTTGTGGAACTTTAGACAAGCTTCATATACCAGTCCAGATTCTTACATTAGATACCACTCAAGAAGATGTTGATGCTATTCTATATAGGAAATTGGTGGGAGCTCTACTCTTATCTTACTGTTTCAAGACTTGACCTTGTATTTGCACTAGGTGTTCTCACAAGATTTATGCAGCATCCAAAGCAAGCCCATGTTACATTACCTACAAGCCACACAAGATGAAGGTCTTCATTATGTTCCAAACCCAGTGCTAACTTTTCTTACTCAGATTCTGACAGCTTTTAATTCAGCTTTAGTAGTATTCAGACTATTAATAGACTGTTTTTTAGAATGCCAAGTGATGGGATTGCCAGAAAAAAAGAAACATAACCTGAGGCATTTCTGGATTCAATATCACTGGATGCCACCTGTTTACAGCAGTGCAATAAATGCTATGGGTGTTCACTTGTTTGAAGATGTTTTCCCAGCATCACCCTTTTCACTCTTTTGTGATAATATCGGAGCTATTTCACATGCAAAAGACTATCAATGGCATCCCCAGTTGAAGCACATGGCTATCGAAATATATTTCATATGAGAAAATTGGAAAATGGTTCGCTTATACCCTGCCATTTTCTATGATGATTGGAACTTTGTGGAACACTTTGTACTTCTCTTCGGAATCTCTTTTTCTCTATCAGCATCCTCTGCTCCACATATGTTGTTACCAGATGAGCCAGCAACATCAACTACTATGCTAGACCTGGATGGCAGGCTGTCCATAATCATTTCATGTGT
>JAANSK020288646.1:0-10603 GCA_011763485.2 Isoetes engelmannii | reverse complement strand
TATATCAGGCTATTGCCATGTGGCAATCAGCCATTGGAGTCAAAATCCTAGTCCTAAAGTTCGTGGGCTAAAAGGTATTGGAACCCTAAAAGTTTCCCTTTTCGGATTCCAATCTCAACAGAACGCATTTCAGCAATTTCGGATCCATTTCGACTTCATTCGAGCAGTAGAGCCCAGGTTCAGTGGTCGCTTTCTCAATCTCAGCATTTCGCAAGCGATTCAACAGCATAAATGCCGTCCGAGGATTAGGAGGTAGATAAGGATCCGATATTTAGTTGAACTGTAATGTAATACTAGCATTCGCCGAGCATATCATTATATAATAGAAGGAATGGTAACTGTCGCCCAGACAGTAACCATTCCTTTTATTATATAATGATAATGATATGCCCTCCGCAGACTTATCTACCCGACCCAACCCATTCCATGTTCCGTTGCTCAGCATGGCTCTGCCTCCTGTACAAGCAACATGATTCATTAAGCGTAATAACACCAATGGAACGTAGTGATCCTACAATTGCAGGACTAACCTGTGGCTTCAAGTAATGCTTTGGCCATTTGATGATCTGACTGCTTGCCTCTCCCAACATGGTGGCCTCTTCTGTCGGCTGCATCAGCTGTGCTTCTCGATTAATAACCTCACGCAAAGCGATCCTTGAGTAACCATTAGCCATCGAGAGGCAGTGCCGCATCCCCGTCGCTTCTAGCTCGTCGTCTACTACTACCTTTGCTCCAGTAGTGCCGAAGAGGTCCACTAATTCAAACAAAGAAAGTCCCTCAATACAAAGAAGCGCTTAGCACAACATTGTAATGTGCAAACTCACCTCGATTAGGCGTCATCGTCGGGAGAACCTTAGCGATAGCTTCGGCAGGACCTAGACGATGTGTCCTGAAGTCCGGCGGCTATGGCAGCAACGAGCTCACGAAGTATGGCGAGTGCCCCCCTTCACAGAAAGAGTAATGAGGCAGAAAGTGTTCCAGGTGTAATTTCAAAGTATCCTTTTGGGCGGGGTAAGGTTGGTCGTGCTTAGGCTTGTCGCCTATCAGAAGACCCCAACGATTCTACTTTTTAATTTTTGAAGTTAATGATAACACTGCATTTGAGCAGGGTAAGGACGTCTGTGCAAAAGCATTTAGCCTATGGCCTGCCCTTAATGATTGTTGGTTTAAATTTTTTTAAATGGAAGCTTGAGTATGTAATTGCTTTTGGGCGGGTTAAAATCGTCCGTGCGATGCCTTTTGAAATATATGATTACTTGTTTAAAATATTATGCAAGAAAACAAATCTCGTTGCACTATTCTATTGCAGCAAGGTTGAAGCAAGCAAGCCGATCAAGCGCCGCAACGCTCGTATAACTTCGGAGTTCCTCAGGCGCCGGAACATGTCGGGGGGAAATCCAAGGAAGAGGGGTGGTGATAAGAAGGCGCCAATGAATCCGCCAAAGAAGCCGAAGAACAATCCACCAAGTAAGGCATTTATGTGCTAATTTTTTTGCAAATCCTATGAAAATTAAGTCTTCCTCGGGTTTCAGACAGGAGGATGCTGATTACTGGAAGAGTTCCTTTCTTCTAGCTATCCGGTTTCAAAATGGTATCGAAACAAGAATAGTTCTGGAGACAGGTACAACAAGGTGGGGGTTGTGTTGTCAATCGCTCTGACGGATCCGAAACACACAAAGCTGACTGTTGAGGACGGTAAAAATGGCAAGTTTTACCACACCAAGAACCTGAATGTGATAAATTATTCATACTCTTCGATGAACAGGGAAAATGGGTCAGGTGGAAGGACCCCCCCTCCCCCATCCCCCTCGGTTCTGCACACTCGGTGAGAGCTAGGTTGTCGATGGGCAACACTCGGTGAGAGCTGCACAGGTGTTGCAGACTGAGGACGGCGTTCCACGGCGCATCAAAGATCTGTATGGAAAGCGGGATTGCAGAGTTCTGTCCACCGACACTCCTCCCATTGAGTTAGCATGTATTAGCCACTGCCAGAATACAATTGCTGCTAGTGCCAGCTACATTAGGTACTGTCTGATACTCCCTACCCCTGCTTCCTGTGGACTTTCCCGACTCGCGAGTCTGGAAAGTCCTGTCTAATACTCCCTACCTCTGCTTCCTGTGGACTTTCCTTACTCGCGAGTCAGGAAAGTCCACAGGAAGCGTAGAGTATGCTTTGTTTGGTTTTCCCCCGTGTGACTTTGTCTAGCTAGGTGTGGACTTTCTCGACTCGCGGGTCGAGAATGCATACATGAAGTGTATTGGTTTAGTTTTCTTGACTCGTGAGTCGAGAAATCCATCAAGTTGCACGCAAGTCTACAGAGTGGTGGCTTTCTCGATCCACGAGTCGAGAAACCTCGCGCTCGTGACTTGCAAGGCGTCTGAGCTTTGTTTGGGATTTCTCGACTCGCGAATCAAGAAGTCCTAGAGTCTGTATTTGTTGAATGACCTTACTTCGAGAGCTTATTTGGTTTCCTCTTCTGCAGCCCTTACCCTGACCAGATAATACATGCACGGCCGCAATGGAAACCACTTGGTTGTCCACAACGCCCCAGAGGGAACAGGGCCCCCTCAGATAAGTGAAAGGTGTTTGAGCATCTGTGCCGTTACGTGCTTCTAGAGGGGCATCAAGATGAGGTCGCAGAGGAAGAAGAAGGGAAAAAGAAACGAATATCCAAGAAGGGCAGGGAGTCTTTGTCGGATCAATATGACCTTATACTGTGTAACGAAGATGTGTGGTAGAAATGGAATCAGATATCGTCTTTGTGGCAGAAAGGATTGCTAAAAGATAGCAACGGCAAGTTGCCACAGAAACCCGATCCGAGGTTGTTTGAAAAAGCATTCATGAAAAGGATAATGGGTCTCATAGATGCGGAAACTAAAGGCCTGCAGCACAAAATACTGGATGGCACGATCTTGTTAAGGAAAGCTAGAACATCTGAGATGCAAGATGCAAAGACTACGCCATCATTTTGAAGAGGAACCGTGCCTTGCATGAGGGGATTACTGAGTTCTGCAATGTTGCTGCTCACGAGGAGCGTGATTTTGAGCACTACAAGAAAAGGTGTAAACTAAATGAAGAGGACATAAAGGAGCTAAGCAAACTTTGCATGACTTACGTCACTTGCAAGCTCAAACGTAATGTTAAAACCGAGGCATTCCCAGAGCGTGCGCAAGCAATACTTAAGCGCAAGCTTGGTTTTGGCGGCATGCACTTCAATGCATATTCCAGCACCCTACCATACGTGGTCACCAAAGGCTACAAGGGTTTCGGTGGATTGCGGTTAGCTCCAGGCATGCTGTCCTTGTTCGTCATCAACATGATTGAGGACCCTACTGTGTTTTATGAGAAAGGCGATCTTGATCAATGGTGCAGAACATGCCTAGATATGACATACCAGGATACATTCAGCTTTCTCATCTTCTGCATGCCTGGCAACCAGACTAGCGGGGGACTAGCGCTGTCAGGCAGTGGGCTAATGATATCAATTTCGCCAAGAGGATATTATATTCAATATACGAGATTGAACGCGACTGCAAGTCGGGCCTACCCAAGTCGCCAAGTTTTGCAAATATTATATTGGGCTTGGCACCTTGCCATCCTAGTGTTGTTTGGGAGAAGTGGTGGAGCGAAGAAGAAAACTATGTTGATAAGTTCATGGTTTCAAACGAGAATCTAGATTTCTGGAAGAGAGGAAAGTTTATGGAGGATGTGCTTGCCTGGAATAAGATCAGCACCGATGGCACCACAGGACCAATGCACAAGATACCAATTCGACCAAGGTGTATCAAGTACTTCATCACGAGCTTGGTTGAAAATGGCCAGATATTGTGTGAATGGTACATGAATGGATTATTCTCACAAGGCGCGATAATGCTTGGCATGAAACCAATTTCAATAGTCAGTGACAATGACCTTGTTGAGACCTTGTCCACATACTTGGACAGGACACCTTGCGTTATCATTTCGAGACTAAGAAGAATGCTCGGCTGGTTGCCGACAATAATAATTCTGAGGGAAGTGAGAAGAGTCACGATTCCGAAGAAGACTTACTTAAGGGAATGGGAGATGAAGCGGCCGATGAAGTGCTTGCGAACTTAGCAAAAAGGTACGTTCTTAGTAGGGGTCGTTAAGTACGCCTAACAAGGGTAATACTGGTGAAGAGGATGAAGTGCACTCCGAGCGTGTTGCAAATAGTCTGGGCTTAGAATCTGAGAAGAAAAATGAGCAGGATTCTGAGAAGATTCCAGCCACGAATTCAATCTCCGATACAAACAAGAAGTGGAAAAGAATCAAAATGCCCACCTTAGACCCGGATGTTGATGTTTGGTTAGAGCCAGGAGACAACTGGGCCCCCAAGGCCTCGACTAAGCTTGTAATTTTTGACATCAATGGGGTGCTAGCTGTAGTTTACCAAGAGGGGACTGCCCCTGCCTCAAAACCAGTCAGGTGCCCCAGAAGACACAACGAAAGATCGTCTACCCTCGCCCAAAGGCCAAAGAAATGGTCCAGTGGTGCCTGGACCGTGGTGTTGAGGTGGCATATGGAGTTCCATGGGCAAACCGAACATTCTGCAGATTCTCAGTCTGTTTGGCATCCCATTGATAAAATTTAAGTTCGTTTGGGGTAGTGAAAATGTCGAGCACCTTAAAGACCTGAATCCTCTGGTGTCACCAGGGGAAACTATATTATGATTAAGAAGCTATCTAGCGTCTATAAAACATACCAGGAATTCAGCAAGCACAACACCATCATCATAGACGATAGTCTATACAAGTGTTACCACAACTCCGATAACCTTGTCGTTGCAAAGTCCTATTCACCAGAGGAATATGAAACGGACAACTGGTTCAATGAAAAATTGGTGTATGTCCTGGCTGAATGATGCTTTGCCATACTTGTGGCAGATGTATTGCGAGATTATCCAAAGCTCAGAGAGGTGGATGAATATAACAGCAAACTCATGAAAGCCATGGACGAGAAATATTATGGTGATGGGAGCTAATTGGTTGTTAATAACTTTTCTGTGGTGTGTATATGAAAAGCTCCATTTCTGTGGCCGGGTGGGCTTTCTTGACTCGCGGGTCGAGAAAGTCCGCCGTCCCGTTCTGGGAGTAGTGATGTTTCTTGGTGACGAGATATTTTGTACATGCATAATCAATGACATTTTATTTCCATTTCTTGAAACTGATTTTCAGTAGTACTGCCTAATTGCAATTTTGTTTGTTGATTGTCAGTCTTTTCTTCATTTAGGTGATGACACAAAAGGGACCTTTCGATATGGAAACTCACTCCTCCCAGGTCTTTCACAAAGGCTGAAAAGCCTGCGCAGGTATGACAGGAATGCAAGGAACATCGACGAGAGGAATAAGATTACCCAATTGAACGAATCGAAAAGGATCATGAAAGCCCTGCATGACATACATGGAGGGTGGGGAAGAGGCATGTTTGACCCAGCCATCAGTGAATGGGTGAGGCAGGAAGGCCCTGCAGTGGGTTGGAGTAATCTCCCGGTTGTTTATGAGGCGCCTCCTCGAGAGGCATTTCATCGTCTTCACGTTGCGCCCAAGGCACATTTCCAGCATGATGATGCACCATTCGTCGAGCCACTTAGGTGGACAGTGTATGATGAGAATGTCACAATTGTTACCGCACGACCGCCATAGTCACTTCGGCTGTTGTAACAATCATTGTAAAAAACATATTTTTATTAATATATAAATTTCTGTGCATACTAGTTGATGGCTTCTAGAATATAGTGTTTGTACTAGTCTAACTGTTATTCTCTGATTACCCATGCAATACAACAGTGTTGAAATAAATTAATCATTGTTCACGGACCTTAATTTTCTGACCGTTAACTTGAAAATGGCGTCACTAAATGGATTCGCACGTCCTTTATGGTCAATTTAAACTAGTGTTCGGAAAAAGTGGGAATGACATGCGTCCCACTTTTCCCAAATGGGTCTTTATTATAATTATCTTGATGTAGTCCTGGCGCTCGGGAGTACTCACCGTTGACCGTTAACTTTTTTGGTCAATAAAACTTTTTTTGCATGAAATTCAAGGATTTAAACCCCTAACCTCTTGGCAACAAATTTATAACCTTTCCAACATGCCAAGGGCACCATAATAATACACATTTAATTTTTACTTCTTATATAGAGTATTAGGCAGTTTAAAGATAAGATAAGATAAACATTTTAACGTCACACCACTAGGCAGCGTCCAATTGGACATGTGATGACAGTACAAGAGGGACCGAAGTTCTGGTACAGTACAAAGGGACCGAAGTCCTGGAACAACAAAAGAAGGATCGATGTCCCGGAACAGCAGACATCAAACTTTTATGCTTATGTACATGTTTACAATTTAGTATTATCTATCATGTGTCTAAGAATACCCCAGCCGTGGATCATGAGGCCACTGGTCACGAATGATAGCAGCCCCTCCCCTGTACACTGCCCATTTCCGTTGTGATCTCGCGTCCCGCACTTTGCGAAGCTCCTCCCTTCGGCAACTTAGCTGGATTAGCGTAAGGTCTTCCTGTACTGAGAAACTGGTATTTCGAAGATTGCTGCCATGCTGGAGCACATGTAATATGTCTTGCCGTGTTCGAAAGCAGACCAGAATATGGCGTGGTCAGTCTGGCCGCTGTACCCCGACCCTGTATGCTGCCTCTAGTCCTGGACATGCAATGTGCATAGTATCTATAAAAGCGCTTGGCCTCCTCTACATCTGATCCACTGCTGGACTCAGGCAGTCCTACAATCCGCAAACTCAGAGCTCTGTCATCCGAATTCTCACTATGCTCTGGACACCGTGTGTGGGGTCTATCTGAAGGGAATGCTGGTGTGGAGATCTCTGCTGGCTCTGTCTGTATAGCAATCTCCGTATAGGATGGGGCCGCAGTCTGAGTGGCTACGTCCATAACTTCTTTGACCAGAGGAGCCTGTGAACTCAATATAGAGGAATAGAGCTCTGTGAAATATGCATATAAGGCAATTTGGTCGATGAGGGCACGGTCTCCTTCGAATTCAACCTGCTTCCAGAAATGCTTGACATCGTCCTGATTGGGCAACCACATCTCCAATTCTTGGAAGACATCGTCTTGTTTTGCAGCTGTGAGTTTGGCTAGGCTGGGTACAGACCTAACGCGTTTGCGGGCCTGCTCTCGCTCTGCTCGAGCCATAGCTGGCCCGTTATGATGCTGCCGAAGATAAAAGGATATGTAAAAACTGGGGTTTTACCTGGCCGGTTACCTGGACGAATTCCAGACCCACCAACTTGCTGCCAATCCGTCTACTGTAGCAAATCCCTAGCCGATTACCTGGGCGAATCCCAGATCCACCGATCTGCTGCCAATCCGTCCACTGTAGCGAGACAGGAACTAGGGCGTGATGCTGGGCAATTCAGGCTGGGACGTGATGCTGGGCTTGTGGCCTCGCGCAGATGCCACCGCCTTCTGTTAGGCGCAGATGCCACCGCCTTCTGAAGGAAGGGATTTGAATCCTTGACCTCTTGGCTCCCAGCCAACAGTACTTATCATTTGAACTAGGGTAATAATAGTGTAATTTCTTATATAGATTAGTCTATTAAATAATGTATATAAATTGCTCTTAGCAGTATAAGAAGGATTTGAACCTTCAAATGTGAACCCGTACTTTGTTTTGTCAATGTCTTCCACCTTATGTATTGAGTTACGGTGGACATCGCAATTAATATATCCATATCACAATAAATCAGCATTTGAAGCCCTGATTAACTGGCTTGAGGGCAAAGAGTCTTGCTTCTCAACCAATCCTAGACTATAATATGTATCGTGTAATAAGATATGTTAACTGTACATATGCTACTATGATCTCGCTGTAAATATAATGATAATTATATGAGGATGGACCAATAGAAAGGGAAAACAATGGCGAATTTGAGTCCCACTCGGCGAATGGAGCAAGATAATTTCCTTGCTTCAACCATTTGACCTTGTTTTCGACATAAACAAGTCCCCACTCCTCACATCATGTGCGAGAGCTACATTAGACCTATTCTAATTTCTCTCTAGCGCATGCTGTGACCCCTACAACTTGACCTAGATATCTCGAAATCGCCTGAAATTTGTTGCAATAGAACTATTAAAGAGTGTAGTACTTGTCTATGACCTTCAATTAGCCTAACGATGTCAAATCTTGCCTCAAAATGACCCAGATCTTCCAAACCCTAAGATTTTCAATTTAGGGTTTACCTATAAAGTTAAGCATACCCCAATTAGGACATCAACAGTTTTGCTCACAGCTCTGAGCTAAATTTTATTAGGATTATTGTGAAGTCATTGCATAATTATCCAGGAGCATAAGCTAGGCCTTGGCAGTCTACAAATTGGAACATGATATGTTTAAACCAAATGCAAGTCCTAGGGTGCCTACATGAAATAATTGATTATTGAAGCAAGAAATATGATCATGGTTATGAGATATGGTTTCTAAATATTATTGTTGTGGTGGAACGAAAAGGAGAGAATCATATTTTAAATATGGAAATTGTCGAACCGTTCTGCTAGTTTCTCTCCTTAACCGTCACGGATGACAAACATAGAGACCATATTCGGATTAAAAAAGCATAGAGAAGAGAGGAGTCTTGATCGAGGAGGAAGCAGCTGGTAACGATCTTCTAATACGCCTATTAGAAGTGTTGGTTCAATCATTACTAGCTCGACTAGTACCTGCTACAGTGCATTGGTGCTACAGTGCACACTTATTGAATTTTCTATGCTTAATATTGAAGGACCATATTTGCTTAGGAATTTCTAAGTGATAATTGCCTTGTTGGTTGTGCCATCTTGATTGAAATAAGTATTTACTAGTTGTATTTAAAGGAGGTTATTGAACTTGAATCAAGGTTGAACTTGAAGCTAAGTAGTGTGGTTGCACTAGATATATTAAGTCTTGAAGTAATTGCTATTCTAACATCTGGTATCAGACCAGAGGTCTTATTGATATTCAGGATGTCCAGGAGGTTTGGAAAGAAAGGGTTTTTTTTTCTTGGATGCTAATTTCCTTCCCTTTAGAAATTTTTCTCCTATTGTACCTAGAGTCTTTACAAAGTTTTTCAATATTCCCGTATATATATATAGAATATAATTTTAGTGTTTCCTTCTGGAGCTTGAGCCAGTTTCCCAAGACGGCATATAGACGTAACATCATCCCTCAATTTTAACATAGGGGTGTCCCCCTTTCACCTTTTTTTGGTTTCCCCTTAGGTTTCTAATGGTGGTCGTTCCTCTTTGCCCACCGCTGTCTAATTAGTATCTCTAAGCTGTACTTTTGAGCCTAGGCCTGAGATATATTCTATGGGACATATTTGATGGTATTTGTTGGTTTTCAATTTCCAGGTTCCCTGTCTAGTTCTTGAGCGACATACTCGATGGTGGTCTCTATCTTCTCATATGCATTACAAAGGCTAGTTCTTGAGCGACATACTCGATGGTGGTCTCTATCTTCTCATATGCATTACAAAGGCTATATTTTTTGTCGCTCAGAGTGCTCCGCGCGACGATTGGAGTCCTATACCTTTTCCCGCTCTTGCCCTCCATCTCAGGCATGCCCTCGACAGCAACTGGGACCTTGCCTCTTTATAGTTCGCATTCCGCCTCGACTTCGGTACCCTTTTCTTGGACTGGACTTGGCTTGACACTGCCCTCGCCTTCAACAACTCCACCATTTCAGATCATGTTTTCGAACTAAGTTCATTTTAGATTTTCACGTTTCCCCTGCATGGTTTAAAAGTTGTTGATTCACGTTATAGCTTGGACGCGGCACAATACGGTACAACATTTAACTCGACAAGAAGGTGCTACAGCTGCAGCAGCTAAGAGAGTTCCCATGTAGATCTCGCCCATCTCCATCAACCCGACCTCGATCCGCACCTTCTACCCAATGGTTCTACATTTTTTCGATGTTGTTTATGTTGATATGTCATCATTTATTCTATGTTCATCTCTTTTGCTAACATCTTTTCTCTAGTGGGGTTTGGAATGTTTCGTCCTCTGGAATCAGGCCTTGGCTTTATTCTCAATCCTCTTGTCCAGGTTGCTCAAAGAGCCACTGGGCTGGAGGATGCTCATTGTTTTACCTCTGATACTAATCCTATCTTGTATTGACTAAGACTCCTCATCGAGTGGCTCATCAGCTTCATTCATCCATCCGCGGACCTTGAGGAAGACGTCCCTTTCCTGCATGCTGGTTCCTCTGTATGTCTCTCTCACGTACTCCCTGTATGTCTCTCTCACGTACTCCCATGGTGAAGTCTTGAGTTTGATGGTCAATGATGTCATCAGATTCTTCATCGTAGCAGAGCAGGGCTAACAGTTCATCTATTCTGTAATCGTGGGACGGACATTGGGGTAAGTGCTTAATGTCATTGCGGAGGAGGTACTCTTCCCCATTCATAATGATTGAGGTTAGGCTAGTTATCCCCAATCTGGCCTCCTCTGGTGCCCACAGATTATGTTGTTGTTGTACATGTAGCTGCATCCTTTCTTCTTCTTCTTCTTCTTCTTCTTCTTCTTCTTCTTCTTCTTCTTCTTCTTCTTCTTCTTCTTCTTCTTCT
>JAANSK020288635.1:0-10603 GCA_011763485.2 Isoetes engelmannii | reverse complement strand
CTCCGGAATCACCAACTTTTTAAGTGGTGATACCGGAGGACGGGAGGTCGGCGGATGGCCAGGATTCGGCGCGAGAAGGGACGGCCAAGATCTGTGCAGAGGGCTGACATGTGTCAGTACGGAAAAACGGAGGCCCCCCGAACGGGCTCCGTCGAGAATTGGGGGTGATCCCGGAGGCTGGGAAAAACACCTCCGGGATCACCCAAACTAGGGTAACATTATCCTCACCCAATAAAATATTGTAATATAGAATAGAATGGAACAGAATAGAATAGAATAGAATCTTTATCGTCCACGGCGACCAATTGGCCTATGGGACCTAAACAAAGCGAGCAATAAGCTTATTACTGTCAGGATTAAAAAAATACCATCCCTAAAGGTTTTCAAGGGAAAAACGTTGGCAGTAATATATGCTGGTATACTGTGCAATAATATATGCTAATCAATACTGCACTGGAGGACACAGCTGAGTCCATGTATCCATGACCTCTTGAAGATATGAGGTCAGCAAACCCACAGGGGCCGTGTTCCATAGCTCATGCAATGGCTGGTCAGACACAACTGATTGAGCATACCATGCTCGGATATGATTTAATGCTGGACAAGTCTGGAGTGTATGACCTTCATCTTCAATCAATGGCTTCCTCTTGGCAACACTAACAGATCCTATCCTCGCGTGCCTCCCGGCCCATCGGGCTATCTCAATGCAGAGGCGATGTGCACCTGTGCGGATGGAAGCTATCAGTCTGCACCTCTTCATAGGCAAATGAGTACGCAAGCAGTGGCGTGGGCCTCCTGTGAGCATGGGATTGACCTATTGCCGATAGTGTGCCAACTTGACGTGCGTCAGAGCATCATGCACTGAATAGGTGTGATCTGGTGACCCCAGGCCTATAACTCTGCCTTGTGACTGTTGTTCTGCATGGCATACAGTGTTTTCCAACCTGCTGTGGTGCGCAACCTAATGCAAGTGTCCCAGTGTGTGGTAGTAGAAAACTCGATTCCCAAATATTTTTTGGTCGGAGCTACCTTTACATTCTGTCCTTGGTAAGTGAAGGAGGGAGGTCTCGGCTGACGGGCGGATGAAACCAACAAAACTTTAGATTTGGCCAAGTTAACCCACATGTTAGTGAGAGAGGCTAATCTCCTTTTCTTTTCTTTGAGTTTGCCTAGTTCTAAAAAAAATTAGAATACTAGTTTTAACTATGGCTATTTTTTAGTAGGGTTGCCTAAACCGAGGTGCACCCATTCCTCAAATTCTAGCATACCCACCTGGCTACCACGTCATGCAAAAAATGACATGGCATAATACTTACCCTTGGATTTCATAAATTTGAATCCTACGGCAGGGGAAATTAAAAAAATCCCAGAAACTAAACTGTATTTTAAGAGCTTTTGTGGGCATACAAAATCGTGGCACCAATATGAGCCCATTTTGCTAAATTGGCAGCCAGGCTGATGGGGAAGGATTCCGGCCTCTTCGAGCCTCTACAAATCTCTGATCTAAAAAATGCAAGAATTTAGTGGCCTTCTTTTCTGCAGGAACTTGCAGGGCACTCCTCGTTTAAGACTGACAGGAATTGGTAGGCAGAGGGTTATGCTTGAGAAATGGAAAAGGTATTTCGTTGTTACATTGCCTTTTGATTAGGTAATCTTTGTCTTTCACAGAGGACAACAAACATGGTCTTCTCAACAAAATGAACAATCATACAAGTATATTGATGTACTCAAGGTATGATGCTATATCTTCTGTCAAAAGACCCTTAATCACGTGCAGAAATGCTGCATGCAGTTATAAACGAGGGCACTTAACTAGGCCCTTTAACATATGTGAAGCCATCTTTATTTCTCACTGTACAATGCAAGGATCCGAACGTCCTAGGGATGCTAAATATTATAGTTTTTGTGGAGGGCTAAGCCAAAGCACCCATTTGCAGTTGTATTTGAT
Organism: Isoetes engelmannii; assembly: GCA_011763485.2. Lineage (NCBI taxonomy): Eukaryota > Viridiplantae > Streptophyta > Lycopodiopsida > Isoetales > Isoetaceae > Isoetes > Isoetes engelmannii. The sequence continues at coordinate 8,655 of JAANSK020288635.1, read as the reverse complement.
TTGGTGAGCAAAGTATTTTTGAATCAGATTGGAATATTGTACAAAGCAAAATGTTTATGAAAGGCTAAGCCACCCCTTCATCTATGTTTGTGTGTAATTATAATGGCGTAAAAATCATATAAGATATGGGTCACAGATTTTGCTAAATATTTGATGCATATTAATGTTTTTGGTTGAGGCATCATTTAATAAGGGATATATACAATCTCTCATCAATGCAACGGAGGCAAATCATAAGTATTCTTCCATAAAGGCAAGGTAATAAAGACTTTCCATTGTATGTATGATGCTTCTTTGTTTGTGCCAGATTGTCTATAACCTCCTTGTCAAGATCACTAAGATGGTATCTTATTGCATAGAAGTCTCATACAATATTTTTCAGCAGTAACTATGTATGGGAGCTTTCAAAAATACCTTGTTGTCCCTAGCCTTTTCCAGGCTTAGGCTGAGACCATTCATCATGTGAACTGGATTGTAAAGGATGGTTTTGGCCTGAGCATCTTGCAATTTGTACCTTGATTTTGTGTTCAAGTATTAAAGCTTTTGTACCTCTGGGATGTCTTAATTAAAAATAGCGGTAGCCTTGAATAAACGTCAATATGAAGGAAAATGGTCACATTAATTGGAAGAAGTCCTTGCATCAAGACAATTTAAGTACTCTAATTTAACGGTGCAACTAACAACATCAATGTTAATTTCTCTAAGTCCGCAGAATATACTTCTAGAGGCAAACCTTAGCATATACATTAAGCACAAACAATTGTGGTCAATTACATTTTTGTTAGCAAATGTGAATTTGCCTGCTCTGCCATAACTCTGTTCTTTTCTCTATACACATTGCTATGACATGGTTTGCAAAGCTCTCTACTATTTCTCTTTTCAGACATATCATGTTTGTCTTTATTCACATAATGAGTTGTTCCTTTTTGCATTTTGTTTTAGATGCCCATGAATACAAATTAACTGAGCTTGCCCATGGTAAGTTGGATAAATACTAGGTCTGATATTGAATTTGCAGAGATTTTCTAATATTTTGCAATAAGCATCCCTATGACATATGGAGCTAAAAACTTTGTATTTCTATATCTCCATTCAACTTTGTTTTAAATGAAGGGAGCAAGTACAAATGTACAATATGACAGTGGTGTCAATGGGATTTGCAGATATTTTAGGACATAGATGAAGCTTTCACATGTCATATGTCAGATAGAAGATGATCCCAAGCCAGAGGAACACTTACATGATTTAACTTGGTAGGATCTCTGTTCATTGTTGGGACAATTTCGGGATATCATGTCTGTTGAATGTCATTTGCAAGGGAATAGTTTACATGCTCTTCACATTACGTCTTATGACTTTCCGGGAGAGTTGATCTTAAAACTGCATAGCTGTAATACCTCCCATGCTGAATAGTTGAAAATGTCATGTCTTTTAACTCGATCGTGATTGGTAGGATACTAATGTGTTTCATGTTTTCTGTGTTTACAAAAGGCAACCATGCAACATGTTATCATCTGCTAAAGGTACATACAAGCCAACATTTGAAGTAGGTATTAATATATGTCCTTTTTCCAATTACATAACTTTGTATTGTAATATGTCTAGTGGTTTGCAGTATGGAGCAGTTTTTAAAAAAATGCTTGTCCCTTGCTCAACAGACATTGCTAGAGTATTAATGAAGACTGCAGCTGAAACCCTGAATAGAATGCAACATATGCCAACACATTTGCATTGACCAAACTACATGCTTGCACATGAGATAAGTAAACGGATTTGGACTAATTTTAAGGTTTTGTTTCGAGCGATTATTATGGAAACCACTACTAATCATCTAACAAGATATTATTATGTGCAATGATATTCATATTGAAATTATGGACATCTGCGTCATGATCATACGTTGCATTTGAAGCATGTGGGCAGATAATCATGTCCATATGTTGCATTGGAAAGCATGTGGGCAGATACTCTGGGTTTAATAATGCTCAGGATCAAGTTAGCTCAGCTGTGGAATAAGGTGGCAGTAACCCTTATCCAGCCATGCAGAAGGGGCCTTATGGCCTTATGGTGGTATTTATATCCATATCAAAGTCGTGTGCTGAAGCTCCCCTTCAAATGCACCTATTAGAAGGTACTCTCATATTTTCTGGCAATTATCAACTTAAGACAAACAAAAAACAGAGTCAATAGAAAATGATCACAAAGAAACTGTCTCCAGAGAGAAGAGAAATGATTATTATTTATTAAAGCAACCAATTTTAATAATCCTCTAGTGAGGAAACTTTGAAAAACATAATGATTCACTACCACTCGAAAACCCATGATCGTGAAGTAGATCTCCATTACATAAAAAAGATGAACCTCTCAAGAGAGATGACCCTGACGACCCTTTGAATTGGGCTCCGGAGAATGCCTCATACAACTTATAGATCGCACTCTGCAAATCTAGGGGTGTGCTGAGCTGCTGCTGTCTGCTCTATAACTTGTCTCAGGGCACCGTGTCAAAAGCTTTGGCGAAGTCAACGAAATAGCAGTAGAGTTCTTGTTGACGGTTCCAGCTATCCTCGATGATGGCTCACAATGCGAATAAATGGTCAATGGTGGAGTGTTCAGGGGAGACTCCTGACTAGGTGAGAGTACGAACCTCTGAGTCCTCCGCCCATATGGTTATCGCTGCTCAATAATGGTAGCCAAATGTTTTGGAAAGAGTGAGCTGACCATTATAGTGCGGTAATCGGCCGGACAGTTTGGATCCCCGGCTTTGTATATGGGGGCGACTCTGCTATAAGTCCACTGTGGCGGAAGTCTTCCTGCTGCTGCAATGTGGGAAGCTGCAGTACCTGTGTTAGGACCTGCTCGACCATACGGGCGTAGCTCTCTGCTCTATCATAGTCCAGGCGCAGTGGGGTGTCCGAGGCGCCGAATGTATAGTTGTGGATTGCAAAAGACAAGCTTGAAGATCCAGATAAAATGAAAAGCAGTACACTTCCTTCTCAGGTTCGGGAAGGTTTGAAAAATTTTAACAGTTTTGTACACTAGATATGTGGTGCTTCACTTAGATGTACATGTGCTCGTTAGACTTGGTGAATAGCTTGGTTTCTTTGCTTAATTTCAAGAGCTTATTGCAGATCCAAACATCTAGTCTAAGGATTATGCAAACATGAATTTTAGGACATGCTTGTGGATTTCAACTAGTAACGGTATAGATCTGGATTTGCAAAGAGCTTGGCCACGACCATTTACTATATTCAATTACATCTGAACTTTCCATTCAGGAAATTGACCAAAACTGGTAACACATGAGATTGACATGTATGAACTGCAGATCTATATTATCTTGAGTTTGATTTACTAGATCTATCTACTTTGTAATGTTAATTAGACCGTGTACTGCTTGCTAGATTTATACCTACAGTATTAACCAAGCCAGTGTTAAACTAGTAACACATAAGATTGGCATGCATGAACTGCAGATATATGTTATCTTGAGTTTGATTTACTGGATCTATCTATTTTATCTTGTTAACTAGACCATGTATTGCTTGCTGGATTTATATCTATAGTATTAACCAAGCCAGTGTCAAGGTAGCTTGTAAGGACTGAATATCATTTATATGCCTGTATCCTAATCCTTGAAATTCTCCAAGACTATATAATCAGTAGCCTGTATATACACATTGGAGTTGCTCATCCAGCTCCATAATTAATTGATAATAGCAGTTCTTGAATCGAGCTTAATTGCACATTAACATAGTAAGCATTCTGCAGTTGAAACCGGGTATTGATTGACATGTAAAGTTGTAGCTAAGATATTACCTGAGCTTAAAATAATAAGAAGAAGAGTTTTTAATGGCACACCACTAGACAGCATCCAACTGGACATGTGGCCACACACCACACTACATTGCTCAATTAGGCCCTGCTCCCAACCACTTTACATTGTGTTATGGATTTTGTAGCCCAACAGTTTTGAGTGCGACTCTGGGCAGCCTCGAACTCGAGACCTCACATTGCTGGGACTAGTGTGTTACCACTAGACCAACGGCTCAGAGTTTTTACATAATTTATATAGCCATGATTAAGTATAATTTGAACATGTAGTCATCAAGAAATTAAATATCCTAGGCTAGAGACGTTATTAAGCAAATATTCATGTTTTCTCCTTGCATGCACTACATTGGTGGCTATAATTTCATATGGAAGTAGAAGCATTATGAGAATGCAAGATACTCTTGTTAGATAAGGAAAGAGCTCATCAAAGGGCATACAAAGAAATCAAGCCCTTTCCTTGTATTGTGAGATGGAGAAAAATCTCATATGCTTCCTGCTGAACCATGATAACACTACCTTTAGTTCTTTAGGCTAGCTCTATCGGATGCCATCATCTATATCTAGGTTTAAGAGTTTCTCCATCAAATCAAAGATTAGTCTCCAAAACATGTGTTTCCACTAGCTTCCAGTCATAGTAAATGTGCAGATAGCGGTAGTGCTCTTTGAGGTTCAAGACCAGATCTAGGCAGTACACAGTCTGCCAAGGTATTGGTAACCGAGATTGGGAGAGTTTCCTACATGTGACCATGCACCAATGTGGCTTTATATCTTAAAGATTGCTCCAATGCTTGTTGAGCTTGCAACTTGGTTGACTCTGTGGAGATGTATGCGATATCAAGATCATCATCATACTATATAAGTGATGTAACATTCTGTCCTTAACACTCAAAAGCATGTGGATGCTGACCACACTTAAAGCAGACAAAGTTATCTAGCACAAAACTCAGATCTATCATAATTATCTATATTGTAACTAATGGAAGGTGGTTGAGCAATAGATTAGTATTCTCAATAAAACCGTGCGTATAAATCATTGCGCTTCAGTGTAATGATATAAAAACATTTGGCACATCGAGATGACAAGACAATGTCATATATAGGGCTATCTATAGCTATACCTATTCTTGACGAGTTTGAGCAAGAAAATATTCACGATGTATGGCATGCTTTCATTCAAAATCATGATAAAAAGACCATATGATTGGCCACTTGTATGCTGAGATGTTGGATATGCATTGGGATATGCTAGGGTGCTAGATATGCATTAGGATATGATGAGGCGCTACTTATGCATTAGGAAGAGACTAAAGAAAGTTTAATAAATTTTCATTGCAGAAGAGCATCAAATCTGATATTTGATGCAGCTAAATTTCTTTCCCGACCATTTCTTGATTCATTTGATTCCTTGTGTAGCAGTCTCATGCAAGACAAAGACACTGGTCTAAATCAAACAACCACTTCTACTAAGGATGAGCTTATAATGAGGCAAGAAGAAGGTAAGCTGTTCAAGCCACTCTCTTTCTAACAGGGCATTCTAAGACTCAATCCACCATGAATGGGGACCAGCAACTAGAGGAGGAAAAGCACACTAGTAGCATATTACAATCTATTCCCAACACACGTACAGTAGTGGATTTGATTTTTGAATATTATATGATGAAGCAATTCTTGATCAATTGGGATTGATTCTGAATACGCCAATACCTTCATGGTAAGGCTTTATAGATACATCAGCTGTATTGAACTAGAATATCTTTATTCACTATGTAGCATCACTTCATGAAGGACATTCATTTATAGTATTTTAGTGGCGTCGATCAATCAAGAAGAATTCCAAGTTCTAACACATGATTCGATGATTCTTTTTGCTCATGTTATGCCTCTAGCAGCAAGTACTAATACTATCTGATGTGGCGGCACCAAACATCATGATATTTCTTGGTCAAGAAAGAAATATTGACTCATTTGATTCAAAAGAAGATATTGATTCACCTAATCACGGAAGAGTTGAAGGCACAACGTAATGATCATGTTTCTAAAGAAAGAGGGAGAAATTGACTCTTCACTTCTAGAAGCACTTCATCATATTGCTAAAGGTCAAGAGAAGATACAAAAGTTTATAAAAGTTGCTGCATTCTTTATTATTAAATCCATAAGCTTTAATGAGGTCATCACCTCTTATACTTCTATTGTATATAACGAGGCAAAGCATAGAAACACTTTTCATATTTCTCATGGTAAAACATTTATGGACGACATGTATATATATTTTATTTAGTTTACACAAAAGTTTGTATGGAGTCATCATCTCTTATACTTCCATTGTGTACTTTACTATTAAATCCATAAGCTTTAATGAAGTCATCACCTCTTATACTTCTAATGTATATATATCGAGGCTAAGCATAGAAATACTATTCATATTTCTCATGGTAAAACATTTATGAACATGTATATATTTCATTCAGTTTACAAACTTACACATCATAGCAATGCTGATCTTACAATAATTAAGCAACTTATCTATATTCCTACAAATGCGTAGAGCTGGTCTCTCATGCAACCATAATCCTGCATTCTGTTGGAACAACGGTCGTCGACGGCTCCCGCCCCTTGAAGGCCTCCCTAGCAAGTTATCTCAGCTGTATATATTTCATTCAGTTTACAAACTTACACATCATAGCAATGCTGATCTTACAATAATTAAGCAACTTATCTATATTCCTACAAATGCGTAGAGCTGGTCTCTCATGCAACCATAATCCTGCATTCTGTTGGAACAACGTTCGTCGACGGCTCCCCCCCCCTTGAAGGCCTCCCTAGCAAGTTATCTCAGCTGTACTCCATTCACGATTTTGGCGCAAATTCACGTACCATCAACAACCTTTTCTGCTTTACAACGCTTGGCATCAAGGGAAACTATGTGGATCTAAAATTACCAGCATGTGTTGCTATCATGGGGCGAACATACCACCGTCTTTTATCTGCAGGCGAACCAAACAACACTCTCCACTGGTACATATAGAACGAAACGCGACGACTCGAACTCGGTAATGAAATGCACGTACCAACACAATGGATTATGGAAGTTGCTGCAGTATTAAATATTACAAATCCATATCTTAAAGTGCTAAGGATGGTGAAAGAGCTAGATCCATGTCCAGTGAAACTAACACTTCTCGATACACCTGCATCGAGCGAATTTGCTACAATCGTGCATGCAAAGACTAGTATCACAATCGAGCCGAGATCAACCATGATATGGAAGTGATGAGAGTAGAAACTAGTGTTTATAGCATCCTCGATCCCACGTATGAACCGCTTCACTATCCACTCTTCTTTCCTCACAGTACGCCTGGATAGCATCCAAGAAATGCGCATGATGTCACAGACAGACTGCTACCGGACGAGGCTATTGCATGAGCCCCACTTTTCACAGCTCGGTAGACTTTGTAACGAGACATGTACTCGAGCGTTGAAGAAGAATGCCTGAACTACATCACAACAGAAGGATATCGGCAAACTCTAGCACACCATGAGGAAAACCTCATTGATGACAAAGACAAGGACGTCTGCCAAGGAGCACCCCCTGCATCTTTCTTAGGATGCAAGAGATGGTGTTCAGTGCAGGTCGCCGATTCATTAGCACTAGCAAGAGAATATGGAAAGTCTATCTTCTTCATAACAATCACAACAAATCCCAACTGGCCAGAGATTAGATGGATGTAAACTAGCACCCGGGCAAAATGCATCAGATATTCTAACAATCGTGGTTAGATCATTCCACGAGAGACTCCAACATGCAAAAGGCATCATCCGCAAACACCTTGGACGTTTATCTTACCTAATGAATGTAGTCGAATTCCAAAAATGCGGACTACCCCATTCGCTTCTTGTTACAAAGACAGAACACGAGCTTCCAATCACTATAGTCGATGATCTAATTTCGGCAAAGCTGCCAACAGATAAAACCCTTAGAGCACAAATCGAAAAATACATGATCCATAATCACACCTAACTGGAAAGAAAACAATCAATGCTCCTTTGGTTATCCCAAGCCCATTAACCAGAAGACGTACATTGACGAAAGAGGATATGTCCAGTATGGAGGAGAACCGAAGCAGGCACCAACGTCATTCCCTACATGCCATTTTTGTTAAGAGAAATGGATTGTCATGTTTACGCAGACGTGGCATCGACCGTACACATATTCGCATATCTATTCGACACCACACGTTTCCATATCGAGACCAGCCACAACACACAATCACAGATAGAGCACAAATCAAACACACGCAAATCAAGCAAAATGCACACAATGCAAATGCGGACTAGAAACGAGGTGCAAGATTATATATCAGCACGATACCTCTCATCAATGGAGTCTGCATGGAGGATCATGTCATACCACATAACCGAGAAGCACCCATCCGTGAAATGCCTTCCCCTCTACTTACAAGGACAAAACAGAAATCAATTCAGTAGAACCACATGATCCATTGGAATCTCCACGTCCTCTCACCCCTGAATTTGATGCTTTGACCTACATTTAATATAATGAACAACACACATTTACAACTTAGGTACTGCACTTAAACCAACTGGCCAGCTTGAACAGGAATCCCCAGGTGCCATAAGAAACCATCCACAAAAGGTCTAGAGGCAAGCTCGTCTGTAAAATACGGTTGTTACTTCCAAAGCTCGGAGAACCATCCTATATTATAAGATTTTACTCTAAGTGTTGTAAGAACGGCACGGACGGGTGAGATTTGAACTAAAAATTTGGACGGTTTAGATAGGCCACGGTTTGTCTCCTTCTTCTCG
>JAANSK020288624.1:0-10605 GCA_011763485.2 Isoetes engelmannii | reverse complement strand
TGTGATAAAAAACCACCCCTTTCCATATATTTTCGTACGAAATCACTCCAAAATAACCCATATCTTATAACTCAGATAGTTCATACGACATTTCAATGTGAACCCCCTTGAGGCTGAAGCGGCCCAGTTCGACGCCGAGTTAATCCATTGCCAGATTGTGCTGTCTGAAGGGGACAATGTCCTATCCCAAAGCCCCGTGGGGCCTTGACCCCTACAAGGCCTCTCCTGGACGAAGCCCCTTCGAATTTTTTCCTTTGTTTTCGACATGGATATGGCAGATATGCTCCCTCGCCTCTCCGAAATTTTCTGAGTACATTGTGCTATGGTCTATATGGGACGAACTTTTTCTGTACAAATCTTTTCTGTTGGGCCTGCGGGTCAAAATTTTTTTGATAGGCCTACGGGCCATCCTGTTGTGTCAACCCTTGGGGCTTTGAATGTAAGAAAAAAACAACAATGGATAATGCCAGACAAGACATTTCTTCATTACTTTGTTTTTGTTTCTGTTATCGTGTTTCCTTCCTTCTTCTTTTTGAATATAAATAAAGTTGTGAAGCAGAAGTGAAAATTTGCAAGCTCAGACTAGCTCAACACATGATAAGCTGGTCAGTGAAGTAGCCACCACAGTTAGGATTAGAGATGAACCTAGCAAGCTGTATCAGGGTTAGCAATCACTCTACTACTCTCAATTGTCCTAGCTAGTCAAGGGCATTAATCAGTTTGCCATAAACCATGTTTCTAATTTACATGTAGGTTATGCAGTCAAGTTTGTGGTCAGTTGTCTATGGTTTCATCACTATCTTCGGGTGCCTGCAAATAATGTCAAGGTCAATAAGTCCATACTGACCCACAATGCTCAACCAATGATTGGGTACTAGACGTACCTCGGACGTAAATGTCATCCCCTCCTCAAACCTAGGCGTTGGCTGCGTGCAACGGGCCATGTTTGCCCCCAAGTCTTTGCAAAGTCCACATGCATTCCCTTGGCCCTGGAAATTATATTCTTGTCAACCCCTATCTCAACCATTTCTCGATTTAATCTGGCCTTGTCTATGGCTTGATCATGATCATCTGTGGGTCCAGAATTTGCTGTGGCATAATTCACCCGTCCTTGTGCATCCAACCTTATGGACTGTCTATGGGCAATATCAGCATGAGTATGTGTCTCCTTCTCCATGTTGGCAAGGTCCCATGTCTTCATGGGTGATCTGATTGTGCTGATGGGGTTTGCCACAGGTCTGACCAGAGGGAGGAAGCCTTCTATGCTAACATCCTGAATGCCACCACCATTACCCCAGCAAATGTGAGTATCCTCCAAGCTACACATGACCTCAACATCTTCATCACTATCTGGTGCAACCACGTTATCACTCACGTTTGGGATTGTCAATGCACAATCATGCAGATGTTCATGGTCCACCCTATTTGTTTGCGCTATTGGGATACCAATTCGACCCAGCCCTTGCCTCATTCTCATCCTGTTTCCGACCTCCAACCTCTTGTTCCTAACTTCCTCACTGAGTCCTCTCTGATAGCTGAAGATCGATGCAACCCTAGACACACCTCTAGGGTACATGAAATCCCTAAGCCTGGCTGTACTTACTTGCCTCAAAGGCTGCATTTGCCCTTTTCTTGTTCTCCCTGTCCTCTCTATTCTTTTGGGCTCTTATGGCAGCCCTTGCCCTTTCCTCTTTCCTTCTAGCAATCTTGGCTCTCCTGTATGCAATCTGCTCATTCCTCAATTTCTCGGTCTCCAGCCTCCTAGCCCTCTCAGCTACCAGAGCCTGGCAGAAGCCATCACTAGATATGTGCACCTTACCTCCCAGATCTGGTGCAAAACCTCTCTTCCTTGCCCTGATGGACTGGGATACTTGCATTGATTGCTGGTTGAGTGGCCCTGGCCTGGGGTTCTAGTAGGCATGCTTGGGATTGTGTACTGGAAGGACATGACACCCTAGTAGGCCCCGATGCATGGACTTGTTCACCTGGTTGGTCGTCATGGTCCTATAGATTATCTTCTTTTGGAGCTCCATGCAGGGATGCAAACACAACATTAGCTGCAACCTCTTCATCACCAGGTGCACTTATGTGGCCATCAGTGGGCTGCTAAACAACATGATGTGCATCAACATCTGGCATGGTCAGCGGTGCCTCCCACAACTGCTGCATATCATCCATGTTGAATTGTTCTAACTCCTCAACCTCATAGTTGTTCTCTTCATCTGTCTCAGACATACCTGCAACCTCCTCCACGGAAACCCCACCAAACCTAGTGGCTTCCTGACCTAGCTTAACTTTCTGGTTGTTAAAAGGCCATAATTATACCTATTGCGTTGGAACATGCCTTGATGTTCCTCAGTGTTAAGCCTTTCTCAATTGACTGAGATATCAGCTCTGCTATATCCTCCCTCTTTAGCTCTGTCCTACCCTTGCTAACCATATAAGCATACCTCAACCTCTTAAAGGAGGCTTTACATGGAGCAAAGCATACCACATCTAAAGGTTGCAGCCTATGGGATGTGTGTGCTGGCAACAAGGCAAAGTGGAGGCCCTTCTCTTTAGCTTCCAAAATAACTTCAGATCGACATGGCTGCCGTGTCCATCCAGTATTACCAGGTGTGGTTATATTGGAGATACTCCACCTGGGATCCGCGGAGCGAATGTGACAGCCAGGACTTGAATGTAGTCATCCAAGCAGGCTGAACAACCTGTATTGCTCCCTCCTCACATCTGGCAATGTTGTCTTGCCTCATTCGTGTACCCTTGAATATGTATATGTTGAGTATCCTAAACCCTTCTGCATTAACACACACTAGTATTGTTACCCACTCCCTGCTATTCATGACAACCTTATTGACCCTACTTTCTCCTTTCCTGCCTATGATCTTCATTCCCTCCCAGCCTGGATGCTAGTCTCATCAGCATTCCATATCCTAGATGGGGAAAAGTTGAATTGGTTAAAGATTTGCTTAAGGTCAGCATAGAAATTATCCAAGTTTTCTTGTGTCACTGCACGGGCTCGGGCCAGGTCTAATGTCTTTGCGGTTCTAAGGGAGATGTCAGGATGCCTCTGTTTGAAGAGTTTCTACCATTTGCTACCAGGAACCCCAGACAAGTTACAGTTACCCCTTCCCGCGTCATTTCGGCAACCCTCTCTTTGACAGCCGATAAAGTGACCCCCATGCCCTGCTCTGCCCTAGTTAATGCCCAGACCACTAGTTCCTTTTCTTGAAGGGTGGTTAGAATTTGTGGATTGCCTGACTGCTTGTGTGTTATCCTACCATACAACCAATCCCTTATGGTGGATTCAAGGATGTCAGACCTCCTAGATGCCTCTTTAGTAGATATGTCATACTCATTAACCTCGTCCAATATGTCCGTCATCCGTTCCTCGGTCTATTGCTCTCTTCTTGGTGGCCTCCTTGGCATTCTGGTGGTGGCACCACTGATCCTCGTTGTGCGACGCTTCCGCCTGGGCGCAATGACTCTCTTCCTCGCAGAAGGCACCCCAGCGCTTGGTTCACCATCCAGATCCCCTCGTCTTCTGGTTGAAACCATGGATTATGTCATGTTCTTTACAACCTGCTTCCGAGGAGGTTGCTAAATTCCACCTGAGGCTGTCTTTTATCCCGATCGATGCCATAGCGGGAGCTGGTTAATCGGATTCAGTTCCGATAATCAAGTGCCGAATTGGGCGCGCAAATACAGGCAACCCGCATTCAATTCGTGCAGTCGATTTGGCGTGATCAGATGTCTTTAATCATGCACGTGGTGAACACTGCTACAGAATGCGGGACACCAATCACGCGATAGCGGGCAACATGGCCAACGAACTGGGTCAACCGGCAACGATCAGCGGACCTCAATGGAACGTCTAGTGGAAACACTCGTGGCGCCAACATGGCGCAATGGGACGGGAAGGGGCTACGTTAGCCACGACGGCTGGCGAGGGTATGCTGGCCAGTTGTTTTTGGGGGGGGGGGGGGGGGGGGGTCGGGGGTTCCCCGCGCGCCAAGGGGCAAGCACGACAGGAGGCAACCCGACCCTAAAGACAATCGAAGAAATGACTAATCTCAGCCACAACATGACGAAAAACACCCTTAAAGATACTAAAAGTGAGGCTCAACCTCATGCAAGTTGATGCAACAATTGGGTTGGTTAGAAAATCCCATTCATCTTCTCTGCATTTGGTCGAACGAACTCATTCATCATGAATGCACAAGGCACCCTGTTAAAAAAGGCATGAAGATCTCTATTTCAAAGGTCTTCGGCAAAAGCTAACTAACTGACAGTGTCCTAGTTTTGAATGCATCGTGCATCTTTACCACTTTCTCTTTTATAGACAAATTGTCAATCGTCAATCTGGCTGCTTCATCAATGCCGTAACAGAAATTATATGCATATAATTTGAACAAATCTTGCTCCTCCACTGGAAATAAAGTTATAGGCATTTTGCACATGACAAAAGAATATATTTAGGGTAGAAAGCTTTTAACTTGGCGTAGCATTTATGTGGGTTGGTAAGAACAGCCATGCATGATCCCAATTTGCCAACTCATACCATTATCGATAAGTACCTGATACAAACTTTAAAGACCAGAAGTTGTATAGATGCTAAAACTGAGAAAATGTAAGACCTATAATCGACTAGCACACTAAGCTTTAAAGAAGACAACCTGTTTGATAGTAAAGATTCTGGTATGTGATTGACAAACGAAGATGTCAGGCCATAAATTCTTCACATCGAAAACTTCAAGGGTAAAGGGTATGTCAGAAAACCATTGAAGGGTTTGTGGGTAGATGAGTGACTATGCATTATTGCTCCTTTGACATACGACCTGCAAATCCTTAGTACTTGTACACAAGACCCTTAGTATATTTGTTCACTAGCTCATTTGGGCATCGCCGTGCTCCTCTTCATTCTAGCCCTGCGCTTTGTCAGTACACACCGCCAAGATGAAGAGCTTTCTTCTGATTTTGCAGCTAACAGTCATATTTATGTCTGCCAAAGTTGCTAGATCACAGATTGGATCAGCCCTCATAGTGTTTGGTGATTCTAGTGTTGATTCTGGCAACAACAACTACATTGAAACTATTTTCAAGTCTAACTTTCCACCATATGGCAGAGATTATGCTAACATGCAGCCTACAGGACGCTTTTCTGATGGCAGGATCCCTACAGACTTTATTGGTGAGAATTACATCTACCTACTGCAATTTATGTTGAATGGCTCCTTTTTCTCACAGTTCCTCTTCATATTTGCAGCTAGCCTCTTGGGTTTGCCCAATCCTCTGCCATACTTGGATCCTCAGGCAGAGGGGAGTAAAATAACTCAGGGTATAAGCTTTGCTTCAGGAGGTTCTGGTTACTTGGACAGCACTGCAAAACTCCTGGTCAGTTGCGTTTATCTATTCAAAATAAGTTGTATCAATCTCTTTAAAATGGCATGAACTATATCAGGTTTTCAAGTCCTTTATTATTCGTTCAATTTGAAGTGTATATCTTTTGTTTTGTGGCAGAATGTGTTGTCCTTGAACCAGCAGCTTTACTTCTTTAAGCAATACAAGCAGAAATTGATCAAGATAGTCGGAAGCAAAAATGCCTCTGACACTATTTCCAATGCCCTGTTTGTGCTCAGCACGGGAAGTTATGACTATATTAGCAATTACTACATAGAAGGCCAGAAGTTCTACAGCAAATCCCAGTTCAATGAGCTAATGATTCAATCTTTCAAGAATTTTGTCCAGGTTTGAACTTGACAGTCAAAATTGGGGCTTCAATAACTTTTTCATGATTTTGGGAGCTAATTCTTTGAAACTGTTTCAGCTACAAATGCACATTGCATCTTTTCATGGAAGTAGATACTAAATGTACCTTGGCATTTGCAGTTTTTTTCCATGGTTCAAGAGCTGTGAAAAGTATATGGAGAATTTTTTACTCTTTTTTAATACTAATTCCGCCTGATTTTACAATGCAGACCATATACAATGAAGGGGGAAGATACGTAGGAGTGGTGTCCCTTGCACCACTAGGCTGTGCACCTGCTGTAATCACAATCTTTGGAGGAGGAGTACTCAAATGTGTGGAGTCTCCAAATCAAGATGCATTAGCATTCAACGAAAGACTAGAATCCACAACAAAATCTATCTCATCAAGCCACCCTAAACTCAAATTGGCATATCTGGACATATACAAACCGGTGCTGAACGTGACAAACAATCCATCATTATTCGGTAAATGCTGGAGCTCATTCAATGAATATGCTTGCTATAAGAATGTAAAACGGTTAAGGCTTACCTAATTCGAGGATGTGCGTTCTGTTATGCAGGATTCAAGGTCGGATTGACAGGATGCTGCGGAGTAGGTAGGCTTGCCGTGTCTGTTCTATGCAACCAATTTACGCCATACACCTGCGCCAATGCGTCGGAATATGTATGGTGGGATGCTGCCCATCCCTCCGATGCTCTTAATTCTGTTTTGTCCGGTGATCTGCTCACCCAGGCAATCCCCTTCTTTCTAGGTTAGCGTTTTTGTTTTGAATGTATGCCACGTGGCACCTACGTGGCCTCTAGTGTCCTCGTGGCTTTTGTACCCTGTTTAAATTGCAAATATTTCATAATTGAAATATGTCGTATTTTTAAAGGAAAGCATTTTTTGCTAGCTTTGTGTTGTAACACGAAATTTCAATGGGATAAATAAAAGCATGCTTGCTTTTTAAGAAAGGAAAGATTCCAAATTTGTCCCCATGTTTGCAAGTATGCCAAATATACCATCCGAATGAAGAGCGTTTTTATTAATACATAATATATAAAATAAAATAATATAATTTTTGTGGCTCCTCCAATTCAAAAGTTGTCTCCGCGAAATTGTAAACTAGAATAAAAAATGTCCAACAAGATGAGATTCATCTACACCGGAGCTTGAAATTCATAATTTATGCTCCATTGGGCGGCTTTTTGTAAAGTTAAAAAAAAAAACTGTAATTTGAAGATTCCAACTCTGCTTTAGATGATTCTACTGCTAATGAACATGTCTTACTTTTATTTGTGAGTTCTATGAAGGGCACAATTTTATTTGATCGATCAAGAAAATAATTTATATTTGAGCCAAATACTAGGCCTAGGGGGATATTTTTTGAATTTTCGCACTTAAGGGGGTACATTTGGAATCTTCTCTTCAAGAAACTAATTGTCCCTCAGAACGCTAAGGAACTTCCTCTTTACACCTAATATCTACCATGTTGATGTTGCATGATTGTTTAATATTGTCCCTATTGAACGTTAAGAAATCACCTCCTCCTCCTGCCCCTCCCCCCCCCCCTCCTCTTCACACTAAATGCTAGTAACCAAACAAAGCTTCCAAGTCTTTATTGTCTTTTTGCCCATGTATGATTGGGGCAGTTATATGTGGAAGGCGCAAGGGTATCTCTAGGCAGTACCATGGATGATCACCACCTTGGTGATCTGCTTACCCTGCCAGGAATTTTACACATCCCACCCATGTATACAAAAACATCCCCGTATAATATCCTATACACGTACATCTACACGTACATTTAATCACATCTACATGACATCAAATACAAACATTGCGACTACAGATTCCATTCCGCCAGCATGAGGAGGGCGAAACTACAGACGTTCATAACAGCGGTTACATTACAAAAGAAAGAACGGAAATTCAAAGTATGATGAAAGTGAAAGCGAAAGCGAAACAGTACACGTTATTCACAGAGAACAAAATTACAGCGGAGCTTGAAGACCAAGCTCATTCAACATGGCGACTACAGGGAAAACAACTCAACAGGTTTTCATTTACATGGCTGCTTCACTGGGAAGCCTGAACAAACTGCTTATTCACAAGCCTGCATAACCACTACCGAAGCAAGAAGAACTCTGTACAGACCACAGCCTCCACCTAACTATCAACCACAACATGATCACGCCTGCATGGTTCTGAAGTATATCTTCCGAAGGCGCTCTAAGATATTATTGTGTTTGATGAGGAGGGCTTGCATTAAATTCATGTAGCCACGGAACACCCTGCGCTGCTTCAAAGAAACCTTCAGATCTTCCATGTCCAGGCAATGCAATGCCTCTTCCAGCTTCTGCACAGCATTGCACATTGCAGTTCTACACTCCTTGATCATCATCATGGTTCCTTGGACACAAGATCCACGTCCACATGCAGATGAAAGCATTCTGATCTACTATCACCCGTAGTGTGAGCAAACTTGGCAAACTCTTCATCAGAATCACTATCAAGATTTACAAGTGGACTAAAAACAACATCACCATTGCCATCAGGCACAACATCACCGTCTCCTCTAACTTCTGCAACTGGTTCTACATTCAAAGGCAATAAACATGTACATGAGAAACCGAACAAACACAAACCTACTGAGCGGAGAAAGAGTAATCTCGGATATTCAAAGGAATGTAATGCGGGCAGGCTGCCATGGGTGTGTCCACAGGTCCATTTAAACCAACTTGTCCAACTCCGGCACGTCCATCCATAGTGCATTCCAAACCAAGCCTACCATCACCCCTATACAGATCATCCACATTCTCCTCCTCTGGACTTGGAACTGGAGCTCCATCATGCCAGTACCTTCTTCTACCTTTGCTGCACAGGCACAATCCCAAGAGGGAGGCCATAGATCACATTCCTTACGTCAGCTAGGCTTGTGTACTTCGGATTCAAAGTGAGCCGCCAAGCTGCTTCTACCTGCTCTTCAGAGATAAATGCCATGTTTGATGGCAGAACCCAAGCACCACTTAGAATAAATTTATCAGTTCTAAGCATCGAGCAAACAGTCTGAACCAGTGAGGCAGTGAGCTGCCTTCTCCCATGGTATGCTTGGAAATGCTTAGCCCTGCGAAACAAATTCTGATTGTCAAGGGTAACACAGTTCTTGATATCTCCAGCTCCATACAGAGCATAGAGATCTTTGCCACAGTCTATCTGATCAGCTGTCACTCCCTTCATATGGTGCCTGTGGTGCATCTTCCCCACATCCTTCAAGCAATAGCCTAGCATACCTTCATAGGCAGTGGAGTTTTGTATCACGTAAAGCCTTACACAAGATCACACCACCAGCTGGTTTGTGGGTGTCCCAGCCTAGATATTTTTGAGTCTACAATTGACTGCCATGCGATCCTAAGAACACACTGAAGATGAAGGTGCTCCAAATCGGAGCCCCTTTCCAGATTGACAATTCCACTCACACACTCCTCATCCAGGAATCTGCAGATACAATTATAGATGCCATCCCAGACATCCATGCCACTCACAGTAACAGTAACACTCACGTCAAGAGAAGATGGCTCATCCGTGTGTGCCACAGATGGCCTCGCAGTCCTGACAGTGTGCCTCTTCCTCACACCCACTCTCTTATTCCCAGGGAAGATCTGTCTCCCATGGCCCCTATCCTCAAAAAACAGGTTATTGGCCGACTGCAACTGGGAAACCCGCGCCCCTCTATGGGGAGCTCCATATTCAAAGACTGGAGTATGTTGAGCCCTGGTCTCACTTGCAATAGGAGCAGCTCCACCATGCTGCGCTCCAAATTGGAAGAGTGGAGTTTGTTCTGCCCTGTTCTCACTTCCAACAACGGGAGGCAAATCCACAAACTGGAACCCATTACCCTGCTCTGAAGCTTCCTCCACTTCCTGAAACATGCTCCTATGCATACTAGGATCTTCAGACAACCTGAACCCCTGCCACAAACCTCTGCATGCTGCCACTGCACTACTCTCGGGAGGCCTGCCCTCAGCATCCACAGACCCCCTGGACCCACCCCTGGCTAGCCGGCGCATAAACATCCCTCCTTCCTCACAAATTACCTGCTGGAGATGCCGGAAGCTCCATCGCCCAAGATCTGTGGGGACGCGACTTCCAAATTGCTGAACCTTTATCCGCACAACAGAGCAAGAACCGGCCTATTTTTGGCAGGGCACATGGATCACTCCCACAGACATGGAGCTCCACGCCATGGGCACGATGCCCGCACACTGCCTTCCATACACAGAACTAACAAAAAACCATAAGGGAAAAAAAAATCCACAAAAAAAAAAACCAAACCCCCATATTTCAGGAAACAATACCCCAAAATCTTATTAAAGCTAATTGGCAAACCTTCTGCAGTAGTTGAAAGAATGATCCAATTCCTGTATTTGAATGATCCAATTCCTGCATTTCAATGGATCATATGAAAACATGTTAAGGCTTTGAGGATAGAGGCAACTATGTTAAAGCTTTGAGAAATCTACTCATGTGTTAAGCCTAATATGCTTGTTTTGCCTAGTCATAATGATGGCTGCACTATTACTTTTGCCTTAAATATCTGTGGTGCTGCCTATTTTGGCAGGGGGTTCAAATCCCCTAAGAACCATTTTGTGAATCGAGTGCGAATTTTTGGAGGGTATTTTTGAGAAGGGTTTAGAGGGTTTTCACGTATGAAAAACTTTTCCGCGAAGTTTTGACCGGTTTAAGGCTCTAGGATTTTGTTATTGCAGTCATGAGAGATCATGGTTTCAGATGGCAACATTAGAGATTATAACTACCACCTATCTCCATACTAGTGCTAGTATGATTTCCATACT
>JAANSK020288613.1:0-10605 GCA_011763485.2 Isoetes engelmannii | reverse complement strand
TTTATAAGTTGATGGTGTGTCAGCCTTACAAACCTCTGGTAATTTTTCTATACAACTCAGGTCATATTGGGATTCCAAGGCATCATCTGACCAATCAACAGCAAAGTACCTAAATCTCTGATTACTACGAACAGAACTGACAGGAGAAATTATATGCTGATCCATAAGGATTTCTCTTGATGAACCCCTATCATCTGTTATAGACAGCAGGAAAGGAGTCCTGCGGGGGGAATGTCCTTCCCAGCATAGGCTACTTGTTCCCCCATTGTTACTAGGTATTTTGTCAGAGAATGGCTCTCTTTCCAACATCTCAAGCCCCTCTTCATGCATGGATCTGTTATCCCTGTAATCCAGTTCCTGAGCACGTCCAGGCTTCTTCATTGGGCAGAGTACCTGCTCAACAGCAGCTTTGACATCTGCACCAGTGCAGGGCCTATCTTCACGTACGCATGTAATGAGAGGCAGTCCAAATAACCTCCATTGTTTCGCATTGCTTAAACTATAATAATCACTGCATATAGAAGAAAATGATGTTTTAACTCAATAGCTCCTGAAATTTTCTCATGTAAGAACTCACTCTTCTGAACGATGTTGGAGAAGCACTAGCAGAGGCTGCCTATCTGACACTTTTGGAAGCCTGTATGCGGCTAAGCGATCATCATCATGAATAGAAGAAATTGATGCTTGTTCCTCCACTAAACGAAAATTACGAAGGCCAGAAAGCTGCAATAGTCTCTCAGTTATATCAAAGATTTCAACAATATTCCAGCATGTTTACTAGTGGAAATATGTACCTGAATTATAAGAAGCTTCTCGTCACTCTGTAGACTACAAGCCCCCCCAATGGCATTCACAAGATCCTTGTATTTCCCTTGTTTAGGTACATTGATAGTGTACGATGTCGGGGGTGCACTTCCATCTCCACAGAACACCATCACTGTCATTGCACGCACTGCCTTTGATGGCAATGGCAAAGATAGGTACATGAATGGGTCAAATGTCACGGAAACTTCTCCACACACTGGACAAACCAAAGTGGACTTATATTGCCCCTGGATAAACAAATGCATCATAATGAAATCGCCACATACTAGACAAACCAACATTGATTTATATTGCCCCTGGATAAACATACAACCATAACTAACATCCCCCACACATTGGACAAACAAACATAAATTTATATTGTCCTGAATACACAGACACATCAGAATTGACATTATACAAACCAGAATAAGTTTATTATCCCCTACACAGAGCAAATAAGAAAAGGTGTCATCTATCCCCGACACTAAAAGTAGGACAAATATGTTACCTGGTATACATCAACAATGATGGAGTCATTTCGTGCCCTATGGTTGGCCCAGTACTCATCTGCCACGTCTTCATCTGATCGACCTTCCACGTCTTTTACTTCAATATATGGTTTATTTTTTAAGCGGTTCAAGTCTTCGTGCAGTCCATCCAAAAGAAACGCCAATAACTCCTGCAAAATAGTAAGTGATGCAATTAGATATGAGTGCTGGTCAAAGATAACCCAGACACAGCCAGATGCTAGGAATGGCATGGGAAGAGCTGTCTGCTAGATGCTTGTTTGTTAAATATGTTTTCAGCTATGTTTGTTAAATATATATCAGCTTTTTTTATTTTGTTTCAAAATTAAATCTTTGCATTCCTCCATTACCTGTGAATCATGTTGATTGTATCCACTAAATTGAGGAGCAAACCGGGCTAGCTTTGTCTTAAAAGGCCTTGGTGCAACTGGTGTTCTTCCTGGGGCCCAGAGCTTGCGCAATAACTCCCCAAAAGCAATAGCGAGCTCACCCTGAAACAATACATGGCTAAAGCTTATTTACATAACAAATTGCTATAATATCAAAATGTTTTTTCAAATTAGAAAATTTGAAGTTAAAATCAGTAGTCAGAAGGAAAGGACAAAAAAGTCTCTTATGGTAGAATTTCCAACCAGCCGAAGAAAAATTTATCCCTAATATATCTTATGGACTTTTACGTCCCGGGCCTATGCAAACAATGGTTGTCCTTATTTGGGTCTTCTCGGCCTTTATACTAGGGGCTCTATTGGAAGAGATGATTAAAAATAATGTAATAGGCTCTTGGCTAGTTTCAAAACTTTAATAAGAATAGTTTGTATTAGCACTCATAGAGATGCAGCAATGGTCTTGCAAATTCATGAACTAGACGAAAACAAGAATTATTCTCTAAGCAAAAACCTGACCATTGCAATTACCTCCATTCCCAATGGGTTCTCACGGTTTATTTCCTTAATATAATCTTGTAAGAAAAATTCGACAAGCTGTGGGGTATGAACAAGGCATTGTAGAGCACTGTTCATGAAACATGTATTTCCGAGATTATGCAAGCCTGTCAATCCCTTCGGACCAGATCTCCCGCTACTGCTAGTACCCCCATAATATGTGTCATCTTCCTTTGATATATCCAATGGACTCAGAGAATGCCTCATCGAGCTATTATTTTCCAGCACCTTGCTTCCAATGGGGCCACCAGCAATTGACAAAGTTGAGCAAGAGTTATTACTAGACAAGACTGATAAGTTTCTTCCCATAGAACCATAGCCATTCACTAGACACACTTCATCTTCTGGCCATTTTCCGTTGACACATACTTCAGAGAGTATCTAACAAATAAGAGATCAAGAATGTGACTTTAGCAGGCAATCCATATGCATATTAAACCACGTGCTTACTTCTTGACCCATTTGAAGCGAAGCATCTTGCAGTGTCTGCCCAAAATCATGTAGCAACTTATGTTTTGTCCGGCCATAATAATTCCAGAGTCGTACCTATACACAAGAAGTGACCATGATAAGGAACATTTATGGAACTTTCCATCTCGTGTGCAGATTTAAGTTATTCAACTTACTTGTTCAAAGCTTAGATTGAAAAGCTTGCAAACTCGTTCGTACAGACATGCAATTGTTTCCTGCAACAAAGTGAAAACCTTTTCAGTATGTGCCATATAAACGTAACCTGACAGACCGTGTTAGCGGTCAAATATCAACACTCAGACACTCAGAAGTTAGGAACCTAAAGAATCTCTTATTTTACTTATGTTCTTCTGAGAGATCCTTCAAATCGTCGACTATATTGTGTTAGACCTCATGGTTCCTTTATCTCCATTTTCATGTATTTGTAAAGCCAATATTACTCTTAGGTCTTATAAATAGATGAACATATAGTGGAGCATAAATAAACCTGTCTCACTGTTTCTGTATAGGATTCTTGTTAAACTCAAAACACTATAATCTTGGGAATCAAATAAGCACCACTGCATTCTGGATTTACCTGCACAAAAAGTCATTCTTCGCTGAAATTCATTTTCTTGTTTCCAAATTAATTCTTTGGAAACTCCTTGCTAGTTGAATGATGACTTTATGCTCACAGATTGTGACAAAAGGTTTTTAATAGGCTGGTTGTACAGTGATTTAAATCAAGGAAAACGGCTGTCGAGGACATAGGCCTGATGATTATACATAAACCATTTAAAAAGCCAGCAATATTGACATGGTAAAAGTTTTTGCATTTCAATATATTTCCTTTTGACCACAAAAAATCCTGGTTGTATTATTATGCAGCAGTTAGCATAGCCCAGTCCCTTTGTACTAAGTGCTCACCTTTTTGCTAATGTTAACAATTGTCTGGTTGCCTTCTGGATTCGCAACAACCCGAAGCTGCAAGGGATATACTTCAACTTGCAAATCGATTTGTTGCTCTGCTCCCATTGCAATCACCTTCCTAGGCAAAACAGGGCCTCCTCCGTACCTGCCAGATCATGGTGCTTCGTTTCGTTAATAATCCACCTTCCAAATCTTTTCCTTATTTACATAACAGTCCTATCACTAACATATTTCATCCTTCAAACAGGTTCATCAGCAGTGTTGTTCTCACCATTTATGCAGAGCCTTCCAAACTTTCTCAGGTACAAGGATGTAGTCTTGAGATTCTACTAAAGTACCCTGCAACTGAGCTTCAACATCCTCTGTGTATGGGTCAACCACCAGTTCTGAGTTGTCAATTGTTGGTGGTCGCCTTGAAATTGACTCGTCACAGGACTTGAAATAATATGCCGCCAAAGGTTCAGGATTATTTGAATTGCAATCGTCTTCAACATAATCTTGCCATTGTTTCCACCATCTGAAACATAATAAGCATGTCAATTACCACTAAAGACAATCAAAAGTACATGTTAGATTGCTTCAACTCCAATATTCCAACAAAACGGTAGTCATGTTTGATTTCATATCCATTATATAGACATGACTAACTATACTTGCTTGTTCGAACGACATGATAACATAGCTCATCATGCACAACAAGCAATTTAATTGCACGCAGTGCATTGTAAATGCATGACAGCAATATATAGAAGCTTGGTATGACCAGATAGAAACTTCTCCAAAATCACCTGTTTCCTGAAGGATAAATCTGAGTAATTACCTATAAGCCAACAGGTAGAAAGTGTCTCCTTCTTTGAGTTGCTCCTCTGTTGCTTCTAACAAATTTTTTATAGCACCCTTTTCTTGTGCCGCTGTTAACCAACCTTCTGCCTCTTCCCCTCCCTCAAGCACCAGCATATCGTCTCAAAGATATACCGATGAAGATATGGTTCTCCTTCACCTTTGAGTTTCTGCAAAGATCTTCTTTTGATAGTAAATGACAAGCAAAAATGTGTCCAAGGCTGCCTAAGTGACCTCCTGCGATGTTTTCCACTGTCAAATGCAGCATAAAGCCCATAAGGTTGAGTCATCCTACAGCAAAGAATGATACATGAGGGGAGGCATTCTTCTGAACCCCACACAGAACAGGAAAAAATAACCGAGATCTAAAATGTCTCTCTGAAGATGGCATTGTGTCAAGGATTTTTTTTGCAGAGCTTTCCAAATCAAATCTAAAATTGTGGCTCTAAATATATGTCTCTCACACTAGCCATGGTATAAGAATGCTCAGCCGTTGAATTACTTTTATTCTTTAGCTCAATTTTGTTTTTGTTATCTGTTTAGCTTTTAAAAAGAAAAAACATTGTCTAATGAGGCAGACTTAAAACAGCTCCAATAGCACATGTTTCTCTGCCCACATTATTCAGCAAATTTCTATCTATTGCCATACTATTCAACCCATAATGCCATTCTGCAACAAGCATTCAGAACCAGCCAATCATATCAAAGACGGAAACAAGACAACCACAAAAACGGTACTTATGAATACAGAGGCAAATTACTCCAGATCTAGGACCGTTAATCCACACGCAAGGAAGCCCAGAAGGAGGAAAACAATGGGAAAAGAAAAAGTGAACAGAATTAGAAGAATACCATGGGAAAGTCGAGGAAATAAAATAAGAAAGAAAAAATCGAGTGAAATAAACCTACCAGTGCGGAAGAGATCGGGAAGAAGACCGTTTTCCCTCCGCATGAATGCTAGGGTTTGAGGGAGAGGGCAATATGCAGGTGCACACACCTCGATCGTAAAACCGATCGAGCAGAAGCCGTAGCAGAAGCATAAAAAAGGAAAAAAGGAAGGGAAGCTATGGAGAAACGCCAGGAAAGGGCACCGGAAAAATAAAAAGTTAATTAATAAAAAAAGATAATAATAACAACAAAAAATAGCGCCTTGTATATTGGGATTGAAAATTAGTAATCAAAATAACACCTTCCTTTGGAGGACCTCTTCTTGGGCAGTTCATGTGATTACATTTTATCACTCTTCTTGAGTGATCCCAGTGAAGACATTGATGACCTAATAGTAATGATTTATCTCACCACTGATGCTTGAATATTTTCCCATCTCATTTCCTAATCTTCGGCCACGACATGATCAACATTCCAACTTCAACTACCTGCTAAAATGGTGTTGTACTGTTCGATGGCTTTAGTCTGTCCAATGTTGTTGCAGTTCTTCTGTTATGCATGTTTAGCTATTGCAAATACCTGTATTTAATCCTCACAAGTTTGTGAATAGACAAAAGCTATGGCAATTTCTATTGCTGACTCCTTCATACATGTCTATTCAGTTGGTAAATGTGCTTTAGTTGTTTTACTACTCAATCAGGTCCTACGCATTTTATTATTATTAATCTGTTGAAATGGTTTTTAGGGGTGCAACCACCATGTCTACTTGTTTAACTAGGAGACAATCCGCGTCAAAACTAATACCTGATGGGTTATTGGATCCATATTTAGATTGTACAGTCGGAGAATTTGAATTGTTGCTTTGCATTTTTAAAGTTAAGACCATGCTTTCTTCAATTTGCAACTAATAAGCCAACGTTGTGGCCACTAAACATTGATGTCTTAGTTCAACTCTTTAATTGGACAATGTCTTGTATCCTTTTTCCTAATAAATGTGAGTATATGGCCTTTAGCTTTGACCCACTATCATGTCTTTCAATCATGCCTCTTTCATTGCATATAGTGGTTAAATATATTTGAAATACTCTTTGTAGCCACTTAGAATTATTATAAGAATTTACTATATATAGGACTCCTCCCATCGGTTGCCAGTTGGGTGGAACTCTCATTATGCGGTGTGTCTTCTCCTCAATCAAGGAAAACAAGGGTTTGTCCCTTCGGGCAACTCAAAAATCCAGACTACACTAGCCTTGACAACAACCTTACTAGCTTCCATGTGATGTGTAAAATAAAGTGATGTAGAATGTACTCATGATGTGATGATGAGTAGAATGATGTCCTTCAATAAAAAAGCAGCAGAAACGCAGGGTTGGGGAACGGGTAGGATAGGATAGGAAAAACAAAGAAGAACTGGGAAAGAAGAAAAGAGGAAGCTTCACTAAGGAGCCAAACTAGGATGGCATTAAAGGTTACTATGAACCATGGTTTGATTTTTTTCTAGCAAATAGACATTTGAAACAACTAATGGACTCATGCTATTTTTGTATGAGGTATAGACTATTGCTTTGGGTAGATGAATGTAGAAGGCTTTTGTATGGTGAAACAACTAAAAATAGCAAATTTTTGCAATATGGCATTCAATATGTTAATTGCATCGCACATGATTGTGAAAGAAATACTTAAGAATATGCCAAAAAAATAGAATGATACTTTGCCTCCGTCTGATAAGTGGTCTCTGTGGCTTCCGGCCTCCCGCTGGTGCTCCGTCTGGGTGTGGACGTGGAGTACCCTTCCTCCCCCGAAGGTCAGGGTGCTCCTATGGCAGGTGGTGCACCGTTCTATCCGGGTGAATGTCCGGGTGAGCAGATTCAGGCCAGGAGTAAGTCCTCTGTGCCCTTGTTGTGGGCTTCATCCAGAGACGGTGGAGCATTGCTTGGTCCTTTGTCCTCATCTTCAGGCAGCCTGGGACTGGGTTCAGGCTCGGCTCCAGGTTCGGTTGACTAGCCAGCAGTTGCTCCTGCATTTGTATCCAGGTACTTGGCCTCTTCCGCGAAAGCAAGCCTTGCACTTGTGTGTGGCTTGGTTAGTCTGGTTAATCTGGAAACGAAGGCAACTGTGGATTTTTTAGGGGATCCAGTAGCCTTCGGCCTCCCTGATCCCCCGATTGAGGTACAAGCTGTTTCAGAGCTTCCAAGTGTTTCCGGGATTGGCGGAACGGAAGTTCGCCATCTGGCGAGACTTCCTGGGGATAGTGGATGATGATGGGTGCTTTGTGCAGTTGTAGTTGAGAGGTTGATGGAGTGGTGGGGTATCGCGGCCTCTTCGGGGCAGCTCTTCTTGCTCCTCACTCACCTTGTACTATTGTCATTCTTTTAATATAATGAGAAAAGTTCTTCAAAAAAAAAAAAATAGAATGATTGTGATTGTAGATTTGGTAATAAGTTTATGATGTGTAATTTTTTGTCAGAATTTTGTCAGAACTAACATAAATAGCAACGGAAGTAGGGAAACCTAGTAGATTAGATCTTGTCATATGTTAACTTGGCTTGCAAAGCTTTCACGATGGAGCCTAGACGTAACTTTCTTGCATGTCGTTTGGATTTGTGTCTGCAATCCGTTTTGTAAGGAAATAGAATGTCAATTGATTAGGAGATTAGTATGCACATTATGAAGAAGCAATGAGCATTTAATGCTTACCTCGTGTCCAATTGGTGCTACATTAATAGTGTTTTATTTGGTTGGAAGCCATATGTCGTTATTGGCAATACAATCGACAGTTTTTATGTCCTTTATTCGTGAGAGCATTACGTAGAGTAGTCCTGGCAGGAATGCCCTTCTCACAACCATTATTTAATTGTTGTCTATCGTGGAACTTTGACTCTTATGTCATATCATGGCATACGCCAGTGCAAGTGGTAATGTAGTGTGGTGTGTGGTCACATTTGGATGCTGCCTATTGGCGTGATGTTAAAAATACTACCTACCTACCTACCTCATTTTGTGTCAGTGGCATTTCTCTGATGATGTTGAGGAAGGTTGTGTACTCTGGATCAGAGGAGTGCCTGATTGATTGTGTCAGATGGTACTTTTTTGCTTGCATAAAGTATGGGTTGTTTGTGAGGTTGAATGAGCAGAAAGACGGTGAAGTACATATGTAGAGAAATAAAAGATCGAAGGATAATGTGACGTGATGGCAAGTCTTATCATTAGAAGTCTCATTTGCTCTCCATTGAGAGGATGTTGAAAATGATAGGAAAACTTTACATTTGAAAAGATATATGGAAATTGCAATGGCCTTTTTCATATGCGAAAGTTGTGAGTTCACTATGTGCGCCCAAAATGACTAGGTACCATAATGTCTTACCACACAAGTCTATGATGCGTGTTGCTAGTTTACCTTGCAAATCCATGTTTTGTGCTGCTAATTTGTTGTGTAATCAGAATATGTAATAATGTACTACATTCCTCAAGATGAGTTGAATTAAATTATAGAAATTATATAATGTTGTACCACTTTCCTCAATATGAGTTCAATTAAATTATTGAAATTATGTAGTGTTGTCCACATTCCTCACGATGAGTTGAATTAAATTATAACAAGATGCAAAATGCATCAGAGGGTTGCCCGCAACTGAAGCAAATCTGCAACAAAGGCCGAGCTCCAGTTGTGTTTCAGTTACAACTACAAGTTATCTAAGGAGAAAAGGTAAGAAAGAGTTGCATGGATTTCCAAAAGCAGATCCGACGGTTCCAGGGCGTGAATCTGTGCTATAATCAATTCGCCGTTGAACAGGTACATCCATGGCATATTCCGCCGTCTCCTGCAATCTGAGCCTTTCATAAGGCACAATACTGGCATATTCCCCTTTCTCCCCCTCCATGCAAAGGGTATGCCTACGGGCAACCCAAAAATGAGTGATATAAGATGCATGTTTTCTGCTTTTCACTTTGTTTTAACACTTTTTTTTTCTCCCATATTCTTGCAACAAAATGACTTGGTGTTAACATGGAAAGCCCAAGCCACCATTAAATCTTGTTTGAACTAAAAGTTGCAAATGTAACACATCACCCATCACCATTTCATAGTATAGATACAACTTCACAACAATTGCATTGAAGACCAATATAAAATATTATTTCTTAGCTTTTAGCTAGCGGTACTATTGCCTAAAATGTGATTTTTAAAAAACATCTGGTGGAGGCTAGATGTCACGCCCATGCAAACCATGTTGATAAAAATGTGCCTAAAGTTGAAACCATGTAAATTGTGTACACATAATTTTTTCTAGGGAAAAACGACAAAATGCCCGTATGTTTTAACAAAATTCACCACACACCCCTAACTTTTCATAATTTCATGGAATGCCCTTGATTAACGTAGAGATTAATATATCACCAGATACCCTTGTAATATATCACCAGATACCCTTGCAAGTGATTTTGCAGACATTAGTATCAATCTCGAGATTGCTCATTTTTGCAATGATTGTGAGGAGCTTTTTGAGCAGCGATTGTGAGATGCTTTTTGTGGCTTTTTTTATTTTTGAACCGCTGCAATTTTGCAAAGACTTGCAAGCTCCCAACAAATGGTTTCTAAGTGATTCAGAGCAGAGTCGTTCCATCAATTCTTATCAATTTGATTCAGAACAATTTTTGTTAGCAATTGTGATAAGCTTTTTAGACCGTCAACTCCTTTCCGACAAAGCCACGTTATAGGTCTCAAAGGCATTTTGGGAATTTAAAAGAAAAATAAGTGCATTTGAGGAATTAAGGTAAATCTTAAGGGTATTTGAATGATTTTCAAGAATACAAAGTATAATGTTGACCAATGGCATTCCATGAAATTATGAAAAATTAGGGGTATGTGGTGAATTTTGTCAAAACATAAGGGCATTTTGTAGTTTTTCCCTTTTTTATACCTTCGTAACGGAGTAAGCTTCAACAGAAAGGGTTGGTAATGAATGGAGCTTTCAATTTGAAGTTACAATTGTTTTTCTTGCCAACTTTTGTCCCTTAGATGCATCTTTCCAAATCATATGATTAATTATACTATAAGTTACATCTACTGCCAAGCAGCACATAACATTAGGAGACAAATAGTGATTAAACACGACTTAATTATTGGGTATGGAATTAGCAATGTCACTTTTAGATGGCCATGTGTTTGGTTGATGAACTACATACTGTAACGTGGGGGCGGGGGGGGGGGGGGGGGGCCTTAG
>JAANSK020288602.1:0-10606 GCA_011763485.2 Isoetes engelmannii | reverse complement strand
CAAAGCATTACCCCTATCACAGGAAATAAGAGGGTTAAAATTGGTAAAGGGCTGTTAGGTGTGCAAGGATCAGGGAACGTAATCATGATCTTACCTTCTGGAGATGTCCTTACCTTACCTTACCTTACCTTACCTTACCTTACCTTACCTTACCTTACCTTACCTTGTGGGATTGCAATTTAGAACATGGGAATTACAGTAAAAAATAAAGAAGGGGGGATGAGGATAAATGGAGTAATCACGTGCAGTATATGGTTAATGGAGTAATAGAGGTATAGCAATTCAGGACATGGGGATTTCTGATTGAAAATAAAGAATGGGAGATGACAAGAAATGGGGTAGTTAGGGTTAATAATGATAACGAGGGAGTAATAGATAGATAGATGGTATTTTAACATCCACAGGAAGCCATAGCTAAAAATGTTCCACCATGGATTGAGCTAGTTGCCACAGTAAAGACTATAGCTCACCAATGATGCTATTTTTTTTCTACCTAGAATGGGAGATTGCAATTTAGAACATTGGGATTTGGGATGAGGAGAAATGGGGTAGTCTACCATAAAAACAATATGTGCTAACGCATTGTGGGTTGCCTTTACATCTATTTTGTGGATGGGGACAATGGGGGGTGGAATTGGTAGAGATAGAGGCAGGGACTGCAGTTTTTAATCAGGGAGTATGTACACACAGTGGAAATGGATGATATGAATCAGATTGAGCCCATGGTGGAGACAGATTCCCATGTGGATATGGGTGTGCCAGGGCACAAGGTAGTTCAGTAGTAGCCACCAAGACCAGCAGCCATAGGGTCACATAGCACAGAGCCTCCAATTGGCACACGGAACCCAGATTCAGCCCCAAATAAGCAGGATCATCACCTGAACCTATGCCTTGAAGGGATTCGGGAAACCACCACTGCTTCAGATACCGATGTAGCGATGCATTTTCTTTACTGATGTCGTGCATATCCCGAGCCCTGAAGGTTCACAGTGCACAGAGTGGGTGGCCATCGGCATCTTCTAGTACAGCTTTCGGCGTCCTTGGATAGACTGCGGGTACTACAGCATGGCAGTCACCTCAGAGGCACCCGCTCTCGGTACATGCAGACCTCTCTCCAATTCACCTTACTCGTCGAGGAGACGAGCTATGCAGGGTCCGAGAGGCGAGGCTCCAAAAAAAATGGGCAGTGTATCAGAGAGGCTTAGCCGTCATTCTTGATCGATGGCTTGCAGACCCCTGGTTGGGATACATCTAGTGGCTTCTCTACATCTGGTTATCCTAGTTGATTTGGTTTGGGTACTTGCCCTTAGCATGTATCTTGTTTGATGATGGGGCTTTGCCACCTTTAGTGATCTGTAAATTTCGGACTTTGGTCTCTTGTTCTGTCGTCACATGTCCAAGAGGACGCTGCCTAGTGGCGTGACGTTAAAAACTTTATCTTATCATATCTTTAAAAAAGGGTGATACTTACTTTTGGAGTTATTAACATTTATGCCTCAACCAATCCTAAAGTTAGAGAGATCACTGGCCTGAGATTAGTAGTTGTATTTCTACTCAGAATGCTAGTACATGGATTTTAGGAGGTGACTTCAATCATACACCTTCTTGGGATCTTAAACTCGGCAAACACTTGAATATATCTGTCACTGAGAGAGATAATTGGGACAATCTTCTTGATGAGCACCTTCTCAATCATATCCCCTCCTCCAAGTTTACCTGGTCAAACGAACAAAAAGGTGAGAGTAGAGTTTTATGTACCTTAGACAGATTTTATATCTCTAATCTTGACAATCCCTTCTGGAACAATTATCTGGTCACCAGTGATGACTCTACTTCCATCTCTCTGATCATCAACCTCAGATCCTATCTATCAAGATACATGACCCGTAGAAGATGTGGCAATACTCCCATCGTATTCACTTGTAGCCATCTGGAATTCCAGTTCTTCTGCCACAAGTTTACTGCTTTTTATAACACTCTTCTAAAAGTAGGAATAGTAATCCTATGGCTAATTTATATGCTAATATCAAAGCCTCTAAAAATTGGATTAAAGAGTGGACTAAGAAGCATAATGAGATGAAGATTGCTGAAGAAAACGCATACTTGCATGAAATAAAAAAGGTGAGAATGTTTTTACAATCTGATCCTTTTAATGGCGAGCTGCACATTAGAGAGAATGATATGGAGATAACATTAAAAACATTGAAGAGATAGAGGCTAAAGGAGTTGCCATCAGGTGTAAACTGAAATATCATGCCAATATGGATTCTAGCAACTATAAGCTCTTCTTCGAGGTTGCAAAAAATAGAGCAAGCAAAAACAACATCTCATTTGTCATTGTTGATCAAAATACCACTATTACATCTCATGAGGATATTTTTAATCACTTCTACATGAAATATTCTGACATTTTCTCTTGATCTCAGCTCAGCAGTTCTCAATCCCAAGTCCTACTACAATCTTATTGATTCCATAAGTTTCAATGTAGATGATCCCTTGAATCCAGCTGTGGATGAACCTCCATCAAAAAATGAGACCCATGCTATCCTTCTCAGCTTTGCCAAAGGTAAAAGTCTTGGGACTGATGGTGTGCCTCTTGAGTTCTATTTAGTTCTGGAATGTCCTTAAGAATGATATTATTCATATGATTCATGGTTTTTAGAAGTATAATCACTTCCATCTTGCTATAGCTTCTGGGCTAATAACCTTAATTCCAAAAGTAGATAATCCTGAAAGTTTCTCTGATTGGAGGCCTATTTCCTCGACTAATACTACTTACAAAATCTGTGCTAAGATTATTGCCTCTAGAGTCAAAGGCTTCCTCCAGGAAAACATCAGCGTCAACCAATCTGCCTTTCTTCCAAATAGATTTATCCTTGAGAATTAAATTATTGCTATGGAAGGCTGCAATGGAACATAATTTCTAATCAAAATTGTGTTCTCTTGAAACTGGACTTTTCCAAAGCCTTTGACACAGTCAGATGGGACTTCCTTGAATATGCTCTTAAAAAGATGGATTTGACTGATAAACTTATCCATTTAATCGTTGGCCTGAACTTGAGATCTCAGTCCTCTATTCTTATTAATGGTACTCCAGGTAAATCCTTCCATCTTGCTAGAGGGGTGAGGCAAGGTTGTCCACTAGCCCCTTACCTTTTCATTATAGTGGCCGAGCTTCTCACCAAAGTTGTGATTCATTATCAGAAAAATAGTGTCATGAGTAGTTTAACCCTTCCAGATAATTCGACTGATATGAATATCCTTCAATATGTTGATGATTCCTTCAGCTTCATGATTCCTTCAGCTTCCTGCATAATGATATCAACAATATTGCTTTCTTTCTTTGATATTTTAGACAGATTTAGTGCCTCTGGAATTCTCCTAAATCTCAACAAGAGTGTCATAATTGAAGAAGACCTCCCAACTGATATTTTGAGCATCAAGTGCATCTCTTCTTCTCAAGCAACTAATATGCTTGGCATGCCTCTTTCCTTGAACTGTAATTTGAAAGGGCCGTGGTCCACTATTATTTTGAGAATAAAAAAGAAGCTCAATAATTATAGGAGTTGCCTCACTTTAGTTGGTAGGACTATTATTGCCACCTTTGTCATTGCCAGCTCTTATATCTACTCCTCCTCTGCTTTGCTTGCTCCTAAGAGTATCTATTATTAGCTGGAAAGAAATATCAGGAATTTCATTTGGGGAAAAAAAATCATATGGTCAATTGACAAACTGTATCTATGTCTAAAAGGCAAGGTGGTCTAGCCTGTAAAAATCTCTATTTACAAGGATGTGCTCTAGCTAGTAAATATATTTGGAAATCTCTCCATGGCCACAGTGGCCTTGCTTCCATTTTCATAACTACTGGCTTGAAAAAAGTCATGTTAAAGGTCATCCATTTGTGGTCCATCATCTACCTTCCTCTGCATTCAATAATTTGCAGCCTGCTCCAAATATTTCACCTCTAATGAGGAATTTTCTTACTGATTGTGACAAAGTTAGGAATGCCTTTCATCACAATCAAATAGATACTATAAATGAGGCAACTACTATCTTTTGGAATCCTAATTTGTCTGAGAATGTTAATACTCCTCTTGCTATTGCTCATCCTAAAATCTACAAAAAGTGGTCTGATGCTAGTATCAGATTCATTAGAGACTTATGGAACAATGGCGGCCTTATTCCTTGGACTGCTTTGAAGAACATTATTCAAGGGACCTCCACTGATAAAAAGCTTTTTAGACATATTACATCTCGTCTTTTGCACACTAATGCACCAAATGGTGTGCCTAATTCTGACTGGAATATTAATTGCAGGAATGTGTACAAAGTCTCCATTATCTATAAATATCTTACTCTTCAGACTTCTCCTTCCAAGGCCAAAACTTATTGGAATATTTCTGATGAGGATGAATTCAAATTGTTTCAAATGTCTGGAACTCCTACTGTTCTCCCAAATTTTCCTACTTCATTTGGATTCTTGCTAATAAGAGTGTGCCAAATCTAGTTTCTTATTTCAAGCACGACAACTCTGACTCTATCTCTGTCTCAACTGATTGCCTTCTTGACTGCAATAATGCATATTTGTCTTGAGCATATTTTAACTGTCCAAAATTAAGGAATTTTAGGAGATGGTTTGAGTTCACTTTCAATATTGAGAGGCCAAATAATATTATTACCTTTTTTTTTTCCCGAATGACGATCCTTTTTGTTAATACTATTTGCCATACTGCCTTTGGAACAAAACAAATAAACAGATGTCTTTTGGTAGAAAGACCTACTCTTTAGTGTGGCTAAAATTGCATGTGAACTATGACTTGGAGACAATTGCTTCTTCTCACAGGAACAAATGCAAGAGCATGAAAGAGTATTATGATCCTGAATGGGACAACATTGGAGTCTGTTATGGAATTTACAATCTATTTAAACTTAACTTTTTGCACTCAAACTCTAATACTTGATCCTTTTTTGATAGATTATCTGGAGGGTTGCAGGCACAAATTTGACACAGGGTTTGACATGGCAGAAGCAAAACCATACAGTAAAGGGAAGAAATCTTTTGTGAGTCTAATAAATGAGATAGACAATATTATGATGGAATATTATGAGGGAAGTACCTCTCAGAAATATAGTGGACATAAGAATTCTACAGGACCACATATCTGATGGCGAATTTGTATTGGTTCATTAAAATGGACCATCCTCAGATGACAGACAACTAGTTTGAGCATTACAGGAAATGCTACAATTATCATAGGGGTCAGCTAGATGCATATGGTACACTGATTTTATTAATGGCAACTTGCAACACATACTATCTGATAGACAAGCTGGAACGGGGAAGAAGACCAATTACGTCCTTCAACCAGAAGTCTTTGAAGACTTTGACTTCATCCAATCCTACAACTTCTGACTTCGTCTTATTCACTTTCTTTCTGTGCTCTTTTTGTCATAACAGGTATTTGGCTCCTGTTTATCTATCTGGAAATCTTGATGGCAAGAAGATTTTGTGGAATCTCAGATGTCTACACTTTCCAGAGATCACTTCTAGGGATTTTCAAGCTCCTTGACTCACTGAGATCTTCACTTGCCAATTTTGCATCAGATGGTCGATAACAACTTCAGCTGCTCAAGAATATTGAATATGTGTTTCAATCCTTTGTTCAAGTTTATTTTGGTCTTAGTTCTTTCAGAATTATGATCTTATTACAGTTTACATTAAAACTTTTAAATATGCTAGGCTTTAATTTCGGGCTTACTCAATGGATCCTCGCCATGAGTAGTGTCCAGATTGTACTTGTTTTCTCTTATTAATGATTAAAAAAAACTCTCTCCTTCAAAAAAAGTAATAGTAATAATAATAATAATTAAGCTAACTGCTCTCCATAGACATTGAAATTTCCTATGTATCTTTGCACCTTTTCTAGATCCATTACATTGGAATCTATGTTGTCATTGATTTTTTATTAAATGATAATAGAGTTCTTTTTTTGCAAAAGAAGACTCACTTATGAACACATGCAAAGTACACTTTTTCACCTATATGTGTTGTTATGTTGACTGGTAATGGTAATAATTCAAAATGCTATAATCATTGAATATCAACCGGCTCCTAAGTTTAGAGTGATTTCTAACATTTAATTTCTGCTTCAAGAAGGTAGGCAAACTTAGCTAAATCTGATCTAGAGCCTAAATCACCGAGAGTGTGTTCGTGGATAGACTCGAAACAAGCACCTAAAATCCAACAAATAACTTCCAACGGTCCAATCTTAGCGACTTCTACTTCCCTTATGGCAACTTCTAGAAGCCTCTACCCATGGTGGCTCTAGAGTACACTTCATCTTCATTTGGAAAAAAAATACCACAATAGCACCTCTGGACTTTGTTTTTAATTTACCATGAAACATACAGCCCATCATGGTCGAGTGTTTCTAAGAATATATAGTTCTACTCTTATATATTTGACTTAACGCTCATAAACAAACTTAAAAAGTACTCTTTGTTTGATGTACTCTTTGTTTGGGTCCCAATTTAACTGAATTCATATTCTTTCCCAACTTCACAACTCACCAATATCCTATATTTTATCTATAATAGTACTTTCAAATGCTAGATATCAGAGGATTGTCATAGTGTAGTTCAAGCCTCCGATATTCCTGTGGTTGAGGTGGACCATCAAGCTCATATAAGTGTGCCGAGAACTTATCCTCTTGTGCAGTCCTTGGCTATTTTACTGGTGGCTACTTAGATTTCTCGCGATTTCATGTTTCATTGTCTCATCTTTTGCGACGCCTTCAACACTCTCTTTCTCAGTCCATCAAGTTGCTGGAACTTTGTTCTAATTATGTTTGATAACAGTGATGTAGTGGACTCTTTGGTGGGTAGAGAGATAGATCCACTCGGTGGGGAATATTTAATATACTAATATTATTCTCCTGGTTTTAGACCGGATATGGTTCGTACATTAAGGATGGCTTGTTGGTTCTCGCTACCTAATCTTCCTCCAGATTTAATGGCTCATCAGTTTTTAGTATTAATTGCAACTAAACTTGTGGTTTATATCTCACACTCTATCATGAATGGTCCAAGGATTTGTGTTTCTATGCCAGTGGACTCGCCTTTACCAGATTGTGTAGTGGTGAAAAGTGGCCCTTGGTATAAGAAGTTGGATCTTAAGCTTTTGAATGGTCCAGAATTGGCTCGCTTGTTTCCTGATAAGGAGGCCTTTGCTAGTTTTCATCGAGGCCCTCGTGTGTCTCAAGCATCTGCTCAACCTCCCTGTTAGAAGAATTTACTCGAGAGCCCAAGCACAGCCCTGAGTTATATTACACAAAACTGCCTATCACACTATATGTATATATTACAATTCTACTTCACATATTTATAGATCAATCCGGCCGCTGTGGCGGATCGATCGATTTCTACAATCGATTCCTTTCCAAATCCGGTTATCTCCATAATTCCCCCGCCATTCGAATGCAATGGTCCATTCTGGATTATAGACACGTGTACGAGTATGCTCCGGATAATTGGCATGGGTACGTCACGATTATCAACAAGCGCACGGGCACGCCAGTCAACATGCGTACCTGATGGTCAACACGGGTACGGGCGGGGGTATGTTGTCGGGTACCCAGGCGGGTTTGCTGTTGGGCACCGGGCGTGTCTGCTGTGCACGATTAAAGACCCACTATCCCCGCACGGTCATCCCTTCTACTATAGGCACTGACTTGTGCACGCTTATGATTCTTTGCAGGGGTCTGCCTCTCCCGATTCATTCAATTAAAATGATCATGACATCTTATTTTTCACATTCTCCTTCGTGATCATCTTTGTTCAGGGTCTCTTCATGACTTGTGCAGTTCAACTATTTTCTCAGCCATATATATCTATGTCCACTTAATGCTTTAGTAAAAATGTCTGCTACTTGCAACTGTGTTTGTATGTACTCCAGATTAATGATCCTCCTACCTACACCATATCTCTTATGAAATGCATTTCCATTTCAATATGCTTGGTTCTTTCATGAAGCACTGGATTCTTAACGACGGCAATACAAATTTGGCTATCTGAAAACAGATTTGTACTTCCTCCTTGAGATATTCCTAACTCATCAAGTAGTCTTTGTACCAAGACTATTTCCTTTGCTGCTAAAGTAGCAGCAGCATACTCGGATTCGGCAGTAGACAAAGCTATAGCTGACTGATTTTGCTTCTCCAACTTATAGCACAACCTCCTAACATTAGAACATATCCAGAAGTAGATTCCCTTTCATCTAGATCACCACACTAGTCCGCATCACAAAAAGCATGCAATTTTGAATCTTCAGAGCAAAATACCAAACCAACATCTTTGGTTCCCTTTTATATCTGATCACCCTTTTTGCTGCTAGCCAATGTCCTTTTCCAGGATTTATGTTATATCTACTCAATACGTTGACAATGGAAGCAATATATGGCCTAGTGTTATTTGCCAAATATAAAAGACTCCCAACTAGCTTCCTGTAAGGAATTTTCTCCATCTCCTTTTTTTCATTATCAGTTTTTGGACTTAAATCATTGGATATTTTACTTCCTGACAGATAGCCAAAATTGTATTGCCATCGTTGTATTTCCTTGCTCAAAACCAGGAGCTTGTCTCATGTATAAATCTTCTTCCAAACATCGTCATCATTTCACATCAATTTCTTGCATAACAATAAAAATAAAACTACATTTGATATGAAGTTTCTCAACGCTAACGTTCCATGTGACCCCATTACAATCTCACCATATAAATCTTGCAAATAAACTAGAACAATATAAACTCAAAGTCAACTTGCAATACGATATTTGAACATAAAAAACCATTTGTAGACATTAACATGTCATAGCTTATTCACCAACATGTCATGCACATCAAATCAACCACAAGTGTTTATAAGAAAAAAAAATTAATGCCTAGATTGTATAATAAACATTATGTTTTTCTTAGAAATAGAAGAGATAATGTGAGTTATTAGGCCCACAAAGACTTATTCCCATGAAAGACTGGAAGACTTGAGAAGCTTCATCAGCTAAGAGATGGAGGCCCACATGCATATTCCCATCAAAGACTTGATAAGTCTTCTCCGAACCTTCATCAATTATAGGAGAAGGTTTTGAACTTGTTGCGGGACATATCCCAAAGCATGGCGATTCAAGATTGTAGAGATGCATTCTCTCTGAATCCATCCCCCATACGACCGCTATTATGTATGGTTATAATTATCATCTTCATGTCTATATCATCGATGATGAATAGCTACGAATTTGATGGATCAATTTTTTCAACAATAGGAATTGCTGCGCTTATCCCACTTGTGATCATTATTGTACTTAGGCTCATGCCAGCGCCAAAGCCAACCGAGCCCAAACAACCTCCCAGTGCTTGGTCAGATCCTAATATTGAAAAGCAAGAATCTCGTTTGGGCTATATCATTATGTTTCTTCTTTACTTTGTGTTGTGGAAGATTTTTTCGCAGAAGGACGACAAGAATGCTGACAAGTAGCTTCATGCTTTAAGGATCGAATGTAAGATCTAAATAATTTCCATGATTAGATAAGTTATTCTTTGCCTTTTTACGGTAATAACGTCAGGGATTGGCATATATAAAATCAAAAGAGATTATGAACCTAGCCATTGGCTTGGATATTACATCAGGAATGTTGTGTAAGACTCGTATCTTTATGAACCTCTCCCTCTTGTTGCTCATGGTATATTATCTAAAGGCGCAATAAAATTGTGTAAATTTATCATATAGGATCTAAATGAACCTCTCCTTCTTATGCAGAAATTTGATGGTAAATTATAAAGGGTAGAATTACATTACCACAATTTAATATAGGCATGCAAAGGATGAAGAATAAGCATCCCGGTGTTTCCATAATAAAAAACTAGCAGTAATGCAGGCTTGTGGCAAAGGATTAGCTTGGTTTGGTGGGATTGAAGATAACAAAAAACGGAGAGGTGGATATATGTGAATAAAGAATGGGAAGCATGAAACACAGAAGATTTCAACGAAAATAACTAGAGTTGAAATACACAAAGCTATTGGGCAAAATGGTTGAATATATTTCCACATGCTTGCATTCTAAAAGCCCAAAACTTTGATAATGATATGGAGACCCACCACCTTAATAACTATACGGAGACAATGTAGGTGTCAAATAATAAGTCTTTCAAGATTGCTTTGTTGGGTCCTACTGTATTACCACTAGACCAGAACGACCTAATGTATTCTAGGACTAGTGGATGAGAGAGAGAAAAAACACACCAAAGGATGATGATCCACAATGGAAGACCAAGAAAATCACGAGGATCTCTCTCCTCAAGCATGCTTCCCTTACATAGGGAAAACTAGCTTGCCTTCCTTTGGCATAATGATAACTTGCGTGACACCAATGGTCCAATCAATTCCAAGGTGACATGCCCCATCCAATCTCATGCAAGATGGATATTGAAGTAACTTGGATATTGCAAATTGAACATCTCATGTAGCCACTACTGTATTGCAAAGTGCTTTCAAGTGCTTTATTTTCTTCTTATTGCTTTGCTCAACACCATTTATTGTGGCAGTTCATCTTTG
>JAANSK020288601.1:0-20149 GCA_011763485.2 Isoetes engelmannii | reverse complement strand
TGTTTTTGAACAGTCACGTTAGAGTGATACTATGGGTAGTATGAGTTCACTAAAACAGAAAATGTTTTGTAACTTTGATAGCCTTTATTTGTCATAAGGATTATGCTTGGTACAGATCATTAAAAACACGATCATTTTTGTGATTTTAGGAGTCTTTATTTGTCATAAGCACTAAGTTGCAGAATATGACAAGGGTCCAAGGGCCCACAATAGAGGAGTTGCTCAAAACATATCATGCTCAAATACATATATGAAACATGTTCAAAATCAATATTCCATGTTATTATGGTGTCGTGAGCTTTCTCAGCAAAGTCGTCTTCCACAATGGTTTTATTTTTTTTGAACACA
The DNA here is from genome assembly GCA_011763485.2 of Isoetes engelmannii. Classification (NCBI taxonomy): domain Eukaryota; kingdom Viridiplantae; phylum Streptophyta; class Lycopodiopsida; order Isoetales; family Isoetaceae; genus Isoetes; species Isoetes engelmannii. Next base: position 19,801 of record JAANSK020288601.1, on the reverse strand, counting down.
TCTTTTCTATCATCATTTCAGTGTATGTCCTTTAATTGTCGAGGAGACTCTCGTGACAATTACAATGTTTCTTTGTGTTGCATTTATATAGACATTATGACTATTCAATAAACCATGGAGGAGGTAAATGTTACATGCCAAGGTTGGCGGACAATTACAATGTTAGTTTGTGTTGCATTTAGACACTATGACTATTCAATAAACCATGGAGGAGGTAAATGTTACATGCCAAGGTTGGCAGAAATTGGGCAAACGATGAATTTGGTCTAATTTGATGTCACAAACACCATGCAAAATACCTTAGGAATAAGAAAAAGTAGAGCCTTAAAATGAGACCTGACAAAAACAATGTTTTCTGCAATACAATATTGACAATTTATAGGCATACATTTACTAGATTCTTAATTACGGGTGAAAGTTATTGTGACTCACTCCAACTAATGCGTGACAAACTTTAAATACCATGCAAAAAAGTAAGAATACTAGACTGAATGCTAGGCCTTGAGCTCAATTATAGTCACAATGAACATAAATTGATAGTCCTTTATATCATAGGTTCTTGCTAACACATGCTCTTGTGTGCGAAAATGCCAGACACACATTTGCTATATAATATTGAACTACATTAACCATTAAGCAACAAGGACAAACACATATGTGCTATATGTTTTATTACAACACGTTAATAACTCCAAGCAATGCATACTAACGTAAGGAATGATAAGTAAGTAGATATACCAATGTGGTATGTTGGTTGGGAATGATGTGGATTATTAGAAGGATGAACATGACCAAAATTATTATGCGGATTATATGGATCATTAGAAGGAGGAACATGACCAAAATTGCTATGGGAGGATCCGCAAGTTTCATATTCCTAAATAGGAGGTCGATATGAATGTATAGCCCCTACGTATGTGACCATACTTATGTGCGACAACGTTGGGCACACGTGTGCTGTAATTGCATATTCTGGAAGAGCAAGATGTTAAGTTAATGTTGATTTTGTAGATGTGCGGTTCTTCTCATAGATTTTCATCACGATGTCTTGAGTTTGACAACCATTGCACATGGACATGATGGAAATGCTTCAGATTGTACTGGCCAAGGTATTTTTAATATCCATTGAACACATGCATATTTTTGTTCCTTTTTCATTTAGACTTTTATGTCGTTAGTATCACGCCTCTTCTAGATACCGGTCTGGGTTGCACCCGATGTCAATAAGATGATCTGCTGCTATAATGAGAAATCTACTTCTTTTCAAAAAGCTATACTGGTAACCATCTAAGAAGTGTCGTGCTTATACATAAGATTATTTGATTTTTTGAATAGTTAACAAGATGAAGAGGAGTGCATCATAATTGAGTTTGTCCAGATCCATCAAGAAGGAATGATGCTGAGAGAAAGGATAGATGGAATATCAAGAAATATGCAATCTATGTCTTTTCAAATGAGCATACCTGAATTTGAGAAATGTTCAATGTCAGTGGCACAAATTGTGGCACAAATTGTATTCATGTAATGTTTCTTTTTTTCCACTTTTGTTAGGTTCTTTAAATTGGTTGCTGATGTGGCCTTTGGTTTTACTATGTAGGCTCATCCTTACTATCTAAATTATGAAGCAATGGTTGAAGGAGATAATACCTAATAATTAGTCATCGATGGAAGTAGTACATAAAGTTGGCAGGTACAAGCAAATATTGTCACTTTGAATTTGTTTATCATGGATTAACCGCACAAGGCCATTTTCCATGCTAGACTTTTAAATTTGAAGCATTTTAAGCCAAACCTTCTGGACTATATTCTAGATTGTTCGTCATTGTCTTGCATATATCAGTATCTAATATAATCGTACTTTGCATTGCAGATTTGGAGAAAAGGACATGAGCAACTAATATTGTGCAAATTTTGCTCCGTTCCTCCAGTTCTGCTTTTGTGTGGGCATTTAGATCTAAAAGTTTGAATTATTTCATCCTTTTGGCGAAAACCCTAGCCCAGATGAATTTATATTGCAGTTTCTTGGGAGCCTAAGACCATCTTTTAGAGCATAATCACATCGATAGCATATTTTCACAGCTACTGGTAGCTTATGCCACACTGCACCATGGACATCTCCAAAACCACATTCTCCAAGCTTTTGGTTTATAGGCAAATCAGAGTCCAGAATATTAGGTTTTGTTTCTGCTTTCAACATTTGGAGCAAGCTAGATCCTGTGTAATTGGCAGATCCATATTAGGTGCTGGTAATTACTGGAGCCAAGAAACCCAAGCTCTTGGTTTTAATGATCAAGTTAGCATTTAAACAAACAACTGGCATTATTATATGACCATAATAAAGGAGGTTATGCAAGCCAACCCGGTGCTACATTTTGAAGCTTTCCTCTTTTGCATGTCTATGGTCTGCTGTTTCACTTTGAGACAAATGAATCTCTCTTTAAGATGTATTGATTTTTCATATTTTTCTTATTTTTTTGTAGTTATTTGGCATGGGAGCAGTTCACTGCAGAATACATGATCAAGCAAGATCTCTCCTTTCGGTTAATGTTCCCACACCAATTGAGAACTGGGCAGAATATTATCAATTGAGTTGGAACTGGACATGATATTATCAGTTGAGTTGGAACTGGGCAGGATATTACTGAAAAGGTAATTAGTCCTCATGAAGCTCTCTAAAGATGATCCTTAATTGAGTCTTTTGATAAAATATTATGGAGGATGTTCTGCTAATGACAGTGAGGTTAAATATCCATTTTGCTAATGACACCGACATTTCTAAATATTCATTTTGACTTCTTGAGGCTTCTGGAGCATCTCAATAACAGACAAAAACTTCAGTGCAAAACTGTTTCTTTGAGATTCAGCCATTCCAACTGGTGTTTTATGGATTTAAAGAGCACATGGTTTTGATCGGTTCTACTAGTTCCCTTCTATTCAATGCATTTCGATAAATCAAGTAGGAAAGGTATTAGTTGATTCTTTCATTGTGCATGAGATAGAAGCAAAGTCAGATAGAGTCGAGAGAATCTTACAGAATAGGGCAACTTGGAAGATGTATGCATCTATTAGCTTTGTCAAATGGTACAGGAACAATTCTTCTTTGAGTTATCCACATTACTCAATTTTTCTTTATCTTTAAAACATGCCAAGTTGCTTATTATTTGAAAGAAAGCTTCAATGGTACTCGAAAGCTGCATATAAAATGTCATAATGCGTTCCTATAGGTATTGCTATCCATATACTTCAATTTGACATGTTTGGCTGGCTTTTGTGTAGGATCTGCAGATTGTTTGGTAGTAAATGGGATGTTACATGCTCTTGCACGGTCAGAAGCTCTTTCTTTTCTATGACTTTTTCAATTCTTTTCAATCTATCTTTGTACAATTATGTGATCTTGCAGATCTGGCACATTGCAGCATCCTATCGATCCAAGATGTAGAATTATGCCTGTCATCTGAAGGCATGGGTACCCTTCCCAAAAAAATGCAAGTATAGAACATGCTTATCTATGTTCGAATGGCATTCTGGGATCCAAAGCTCCTACAACATGTTGCATCCCTCTACATTATATAGCAATACTTCAATAAATTTCGCTGAGCTATTTTTTATGGATTTTGGATTGCTTTCAGGAGTTGTAGTAGAGTTCCGACGTAATGGTTCAATGTACATAAGTATGTCCTTTCGTTGCTTGATATAACAATTTCGTTTAATATCAAACCAATATAGCAAGTGTTACATTGCAAATCCACCTGGACTTAGATTGCTTGAACTTGACGAGGTTTTTAACGTTGTTAATTGTTTCAACAAATAAATTACGAAATTTATAATTCATCAACAATTTCCAGAAGTACAAGAAAGGTCGAACTAACTTGCACATTTAGTCCAAATAATTGTCAGATTTAGAATTAGAATTACAATTGCAATTATGTCCTTATTAATCACCTTTGGTGTCATGTTCATGATGCATATTCAGATCACATGAGAATAATTCAGCTTTTGATGTGAGAGGATGCACTTTATGGGATGGTTCAAATTCCACTATATCATGTGGTATAATTATAAGATCCAAATAATGGGACTTGGTCCTCTTCAATTAGTTTTTTCAAGTTTTTTCTGAGTGCGCATATGCAAGACCTCTTGAGGATATGACCCCAGTAAGCCCATCGATGACGTGTCTCATAACACATGCAACGGCTAGTTAGGGGGGACTAATCGAACATACCATGCCCAGATATGATTGAATGTTCGACAAGTCTGAAGGACGTGGCATTCATCCTTGATGGCAGGTTTACTCCCCCCCCCCCCCTCCCAAACAAAAAAAAAAAAGAGGAAAAAACCCCTATAAAGCTTTAGGAAGACTAAAGTTCATCATTTAAACACAAAGTTACTACATTGATGATACTAACATTAGACATATCAATAACAAACGTAACTAGTCAAAAGCACGTTTGATTACTTTGCTTAGGAATTTAGTTGGTATTTTAATTTTGCTGACTTTGCTTAGGAATTTAGTTCGCATTTTAATATGAGTGCTTTTGTCATTGATGTGCTCACGGGTAAGTGTGAATATGAAGATAGTGCTCACAAATACGGCTCTTCACCTCATTAGCAATTAATGAGCATCTGAATGCCTTTGCGATTCGTCGTTGGATGTCGAGAAGAACCTGTGCATCAGACCACATAAGACCTTTGAATATGAGAAGATTCCTTCTTTTCCAAATGGACCAGATGATCCATGCAGAGGCCAAATGAGATGCTCTTTTCACCAATTTTCCCAGCTATTTGGATAGACTGCTAATAATGTTGACTATTCAAACTGCAATAGAAGAGGCCTTGAAGCCACAACCAAGCATCCTGACATGGCGACACAGGAAGAAGCAATGCTCAATTGTCCCGTCCCTCTGTGCACATAAGGGACAAAGTGCAGAAATCTCTGGGCAAAACCTGTGCACTAGAATATTGACGCTCACACAACGATGAATGAGCTGCCACCATAAAATAGATACTTTGGGATGAAGCAGTTTATCCCAAACCCATTTCCATACTGCTTTCTGCCGGTCCCCAGGAATGACCAGGGGCCACTTGGATGAAGGAGGCAAGACGTCAGCAGCGAGCAAGATCTTGTACATGGAGTTCGCCAACTTATCTGCTTTGACACGCTCATGTACTACCCAAAGCTGGGGGACATCCACTTCTGCGGTTGGAGGAAGAACTAAAGACACCTTCTGCAAATAGCTCGATGCCACCTTAAAAGGAGGAACTTAGCTTTAAATTCTTTCCATATCAGCAACTGCATCTGACTATTATGCCAATCATATATCATATGCACACCTATCGATCTCCATCGACGCTGGGTCAATGGGTAGACTGAAGTTACCAGAGGACCACCATCTATGGGAATCCACCAACAACTTGCATTAGTGCTAGTGTGCGCACGATGGTGAAAATGAAACAAAGCTCGTACAGTCTCCCAAGCAATTAGCAGAACCTCTATTGGTCCTAAGATTGAATTGTCACTATAGACCTAGCTCTTTGAGATGGAATCCATTCAAATGAATTAATCATTATCTGGAACTCAAGCGTAAGCAAACAATTTTTGCTAATGAAGGCATGCATATATGCTCTTCTTATTATATTACTCGTGAATCCCGATTCCATTTTTGAACAATTCAAATAAATCTTGCACCCATCACTTTTCGTCTCTTGCTACATGGGTTCGTGACTCTTTCTATTTTCCACGTAGAAATTAATGAATAGAACATACATTACAATAGACTTTCTAAGAAAATTTTACAAAGATGTAAGATATTCTTGCAAGTGATGAAAGAGAGCCTATCTTCTCCATAGTTCAGGGATATAGATAACCGAACATTGCAAAGTATAGAGTTAGAAAAAACTCGTGTGCAGGTTAGTAAGAAGTGGGCATTTCACACCGTGATATAATGGGCACTTCCATAAATCCTCAAATTTCTGAGCATCTCCCATCATCATATTGCATTTGATGAAATGACATCAAATACATGTTTTGTTAGTTAGATATAACATTTCATGCGACAATATCAGGGGAATATATTATGTCAAAACCTTTTGGATTTGGCAGTTTAGACCCATACATATTCAACAAAGCGATCCCATAAATATTATCTAGGCGAACATGAATTTATCTACTATCAGTACTGGCCAGAAAGCCCCAAGAAATTGAGACTACATTCCACCATTTGCTATAATAGTTGATTGATTATTCCATCGTATTCTCCAAATATGTTTGATGCTCATGTACACTCCCTGCATTCTGCATAAGGTACCAAAAATGACACGTGACTGATCTTTACTGACCAAAAGTAACCATGCACATGCATTGCATCGAAGCTACCTATAATTATAGACTTTGTAAGACTAATTATTTGAAATCACTTTGCCAGAAAGTCAAGGCCAAACATTGACATTCCATAGCTCTTGCTAAAGACATTCATAGACTGGTAAAATGATGGACATTGATAGATGCCCTTGTGTGCACATTCTTTCATGCCCATCAGGAGATAATATCCATTGGAGAATATAAATGACGGAAGCTTAACTTGTGCCAAAGCTTGCGGATTGAGATTGAGTCTTCAGCAGATTATACAAACCTCACATTTCTTTCATGGCTAAGGTATGCTAATAAGATTACAGAAGATGCTTTTTCTAAACTTCTATCATCACCTTAGTGTTCATCTAATGCATCTTCAGCAGCATATGACATATTAGTTTCACAAGGTACTCTAGAATTTATGCATAATAGACGATGATAGTCATGTAATAGCTTGGCAATAGCTCTTGGCCTTAAAACAAATGAAGCCAGTTCTGAAGCTCTTTTGGAGGAGTAATATTACTGCAACGATTCATACTAGCAATCATGCAAAAGAAACAAGAGATGGACCCTCCTATAGGACAATCATGCTAAACAAAAGGCAATCTCAGAATTCATGTTGCTTGCAATGGCTCTATGCTTTGATGAAATACTGCACTTAACACCTTAGTAGAAGCAGAATCTATAAGGAAAAAAAATTGTTGAACAAGGATGCATGCATGTTCTTTACTTCAAAAAAACTAGAAGGTGACGGGCAAAAGTATAAAAATGATCAAAGTTAGAAGCTCCCCTACATCGCATTCATGCCATTGGCTAGATCAGGAACTGACTCAGGAACAAAGAATCATTTCACTTGGACTATTTAGCAAAATAGGCTTCTCACCGAATTGCCTGCCACCATTTCACAACCTTGGCATAAAATGTCACGAGGTAAATATATTCACTCAGTATGATTAGAGCACATATGTGGCAGACAAATGTACCTGCTGCGAGGAGACAACCACTAGAACAAAATTCTATAAGGATCATTTCTTGAACCTATCTACATATAGTTTCCTTAGAATCTAAGGTATTTGGATATTCCTTTTCATTTTTCATTTTTATGTAACATCTCTAGAGGGCTGCAAATACGCCCCTAGCTCCACATGCTTGCTTAGCTCCACATGCTTGCTGTATAAAATGGTCTCATAGATCCAAGTGGTCTTTCGTAGATGTTAATGTATTCTTTCTTATTTTCTTTCTTTCTTTATTTAATCTGGAGGCTGTTTTTGGGGCAGTTTTGTGCGTTGTCACATCTGAGTTGTTCTTACGCTATTATGAGACGAATTTGTATCCTTTTATCTAATGATTTTTGTTGTCTTTTGTTGTTTAAAAGTCCCAACTAAAAGGTGTTGAAAATCAGCCATTAGAACTTCTGATAGGCAGAGCTTGTAGATGGAGCTTGTAATTTTGCAGTTATTTTGGTGTATGGTGTTTATTGCAGCAAGTATCTTTATCGCATGGATGTGCTATTTGACAAGGAGTAAATAGAGTCCAAGTAACTTCTTCAAAGGCCCCGTTGACTGGCAGGCTTACAAGCTTCATATAACCTGCACATGAATTTGACATACTCTTCAGGACACTCCATATCCTCCTGCGGAATGACAGTGCTAACTAAAATCAGCAGTAAACAACAAGCTATTGAATTATACTGCAAGTTATGCAAAAAGCAATTTCAGGTTCTATCATCTAAAACCCTGCCAGATGATGCCTGCTTGTATGAGAATTCTCTGCTCAAAATGTTGGACCAAAAGTATATACATGACTTAAAGCACAAGCATGTATCTCAACTTGCAGCTGGCCCGATATTGTCAGATATGCTTGGCGAGCAAAGAAATGGCAGAGAAAGTATTTGGCTACTCGTGCATGTTACAAGCGTAGGTCTAAATACCATTCATAAGGCTCTGGTGCAAGGTTCATGTCACGCAATCTCATGACACGTTAAAACCCATCATCTAACAGTTTCATCATATAGATATAACTACAATAAGAGTACCTTGCTTCACATTGCTTGAAGGACATCATAACGTTCTTCCTGCTGGCTTCCACCTTTACATGGAAAATAGTGAAGAAGAGTTTAAGGACTATTTGAAGGATTTCACCGCTGATGTCTGGCAGCTGCATATGTCTGTGAAACTGACTCCAGGTCATGATAGGCTAGCAACAACATCTATCAAGTTCCATATTACAGTTAGTAAGAGTGTTCACCATTCTATTTTCAGTGATGCTGGAGTTCTGAAGCAGATATGCGAAAGCACTGTCATTTCTAATGTCAGGATTCACGTTGAAGATGAGGATCTATTTGAGAGTAATCCTTTTAAATATATTAGGAAAGATATGGAAGTTATGGTGATACAAGAAGACGAATGGCTTGTGAGCTTGTTAAAGGACCACTGACTCATTACAAGGAACAAGTAACAGTAGAGCTTATATCCAGAGCATGCTGGAAAAATACATGTCAAATCTAGTTGAAAACTGGAGGGAACTGTGCAATTTACCTCGTAGTTGCCCTAGCACCCAAGCAAGCTTCGTTTGGTGCCCTGGGAACAGTTCTAGTCAATGTAGAGCAGTTTTACGTGGCCCAGATTGCTCTTAATTTGCATGCTGGAAATGTTAATCTACAACCACTCCTTGAAGCTGATGCACTTAAATTTGTAACAACTTTCCATGGTCACATTTCGAAGCCAATGGCTTTAGGCCTCATTCCTCAGCTTGTCTGGTTTCTAGTGGCAGAATCAAGTGTTGTACATTCATATGTAGCAACATGCATTGAGAAGCTGCTTTTGATAAGGGATGGTAAGGTTTGATACTCTTAGGGTTGTTATACACTATCACTGACTTCTTGAACATCTCTTCAGTAAGATGTCTGGCACGAGAGACTTACATGTTAAACATAAACACTCTTACCACGTCTGGAATTATGATGCTGACAAATTACAAATCTACATTTAGAAAATGCAAACTTCTAAAGAATAGCTGCAATGACATGTCATGCATGCTGTCATTTTCAAAAAGTATAATGTTCTGCCCTCTAACCTGTCAACTGGCATCATATGGCATGCTCAAGGCCATCATTATTTCCCATACACACCTCTCATGCTCAGATGCCAAACCAATTCCCCACTCCACGGCATTTTCAAACACCTTGTCCTTCACCTGCATGATGGCAAATATTATTTTATACACCACCGAACTCACGTGTCGCCTCAATGACATCACATGGTTTCTTACCAAAACCAACAAATAAGAGTAACCTCCTTAAGCAAGCTGATTGCCTCTGTATATGATCTAGTGCTTCCTTATCGTATTTTTTACTTAGAATTTCATGTCGTCCAAATGTTGGTCTAAAACCCATTTCCCACTGCTATCATTTTGTCTACTTTCAATTCCACCTTCTGCTTTTTGGCAGATTTAGAAGGTTGTTTCAGTTCTCCTTCAACAGTCACACACATTCCTATGGCTATAAGCTGACTCAGAATTCCAACTGAGGCATCCACCAACACCTGCACGGATGTAATATTGAGATACACATTGGCAGAGGGAAAAGAAAACAAATTCTGAGCCAATTTGCATGTTGCCAAATCTGAAACTATATCCTAGTCACATGCAAGACATTAGAAGTACGCAGTCTACCTGCAGATTCATAGGACACGAACCATGATTAACCTCGAGAAATGCAAAAGAACCTTTGCCCTGAAGCCTTCCTGTTTTCACCTAAAGTAACAAACATACTGCAGGAGGAATGATAAGGTTACATCGTCTAACAGCAGCTGCTTTAACCGAAGACAGTAATACTCAAGTTTAATTGCAAAATTGCAAACCTGAAAGCTATCATAAACCGCATCCCCATGCAGCACCTGACCTAAACACATAAATACATAAATGCTGGAAACCATTATCTTAAAGTTTGAAATCTGAAGACTAGTTAATTCAAGTTCCCAATGTACATGCGAAAATGTAAAGAAACAGAGGATGCACATACAGGAATAAAACCAGCATCAACTGCTCCACCAAGGACAACTATAATCATCAACATTTTTACCTGCAAATATAAGTGAGATCATTTGGCAGTACGTCTTCAGATTGCATCTGCTGAAAACATTGCAATGTTTCATATTCATATTCATTACCAGCAATTAAAGCATTCCATGACACAACGTTTCTAACTGGTAACTTATTAAAGATTTTTTCCGCATCTTCCAAATAGAAATATTTTGCATACATATCGATTAAACTGCTGCCAATAAAAACATCTGTTTCAAAACCATTCTTCATCAATCTCAGCATGTAACTCTCGACCCCAAAGGGCGGCCGTGACATTATCACAAGCCTTCAAACTACAGACGAAAGTGATGGCATCTGGCTGTACACCTTCTGGATTCATTTCTTCGAAGCATTTCCCTGAATCCTTACTGGATCCATTCTCAACACATCCAGAAATTAATGTAAACATTACGCACTGGCAACTTGTCAAATACCTATCGTGCCTCTAGAAGTGAGCCACATTTGGCATATATATCAACTAGATTGCTACTTATGAAAGGACAACCTTCCAAACCCTTACGTGCAATTTCCATGTGTATTTCCCTACCTTTATCTCTTGCACCTATGCTGCAACATGCATTCAAACAACATACTAATGTGACTGAATTTGGAATTATGCCAACCAATTGCATCTGATCAAAGCACTTCAATGCCTTCTCACCAGATCCACTTTCAACATATGCTGCAATCAGTGTCCAGCAAGTCGGACTGGAAGCCTGTCAAAAACCTGTTGTGCTTCAATGGTTTCTAATGCACCTCAAAAAAAAAAATCTCGTTCAAATCCGTGCTTCATGACGTCCATACGGATTTGTTCACCTTTCTCCAAATCCTCAAGCTTTGAGAAAAGTTGTAATGCTGTAGCTATTAAGGGGCACACCATCTTCCTGCATTTTGAAATAGAGATTCAGGGCATGCTGCAGCTGTTCAGATGCGATGTAAACCGATAAGAGAGACTTCCAGGAGTACTGATTTCTCTCAAACAACCTGTTGAAAGCCTTCTGAGCATCAGCCACATTCTCACATTCCATAAACATGGGCACAATATAGTTACCAATAGTCCCATGGCCATCCAGTCCATTAATGCATACTTCCTCGTGAACAAGATTAGCGTGTTCCAAGTTCTTCTTTTTTCCCTCAAGAACGTACCTTGCTAATCCCTCAAGAACCACCATGATTCCTCGTCATTCTGTCCCTAAATCCTGAGAGTTATTTCCAATTCGATGTCGCTCCTCCCCAAAGCGAGCGTAACTTCCTACGCACCCATGGACAGGCTGGAATTACCATGAATTTCGGTGGCCGTAGATTGAATCCAATGATTCTGAAGCTCTCCACCTCCACAGAAAACCTAGATGGCGGCAACGTGGATAGCCTCAGAGGGACTTAATGTTCCAACCCTCGTTTGTGCAAACGTGCTAATAAGCAAATCATGTCCATTCTTGCAAGCATCAAACTGTGATGTTTTTTGAAGTTGAACCTATATGGATGTTAAATGCCAAGTAAACACACAAGCTAGAACATTAGCCCGGCAACGCCGGGCACACGTTTACTAGTAGAATATTAATATTATTTTGGCATATCCGCATCCACCACCGTAACAAAAAGAAAGGCAACGTCAAAAGCAGGAACAATTTTCCAGCACCAGAATTTGAATCCGCAAATGTGTGACGGCAGCAAATTTCAGGGTGCTCAAGAATATCCGTCGAATAAAAATCGACATGTTTAGGTTAGGGGGCCGCTCCAATTACTAGGAGCCGGTCCCGACTCAAGGCGCTGGAGCAGCGCCCTTTTCATATGATATAGCCCTAACTAGGGATGGAGGTCCAGACATGTGGCAAATCCATCGATGCGCTTTTGGAGAAGGTTCTATGTATGAACATACTGTCTTCAGATTATTTCAAGGAGTTGTACAGGTTGAAGACCTATCACGAGGTTATCGACGAGATATATAATCAGGTTGATCATGTGGAGCCTTGGATGACCGGTAATTGTCGGGGTCCGTCCACAGCATTCTGCCTCTTATACAAGTTCTTCACTATGAAGCTTACGTCTAAGCAGATGCACGGACTTCTCACTCATTCCGATTCTCCGTACATCCGTGCGGTAAGGTCTGCTATGCTATGATTTTCATGAGTTCTGGCCAACGTAGGATGTATGCTAAATCACCGCAAAAATTTTGGCAAAGCAGTATTTATTTTTCTGCAGTTCTATGACATCTTTTTCCAGGTTCTTTTAAAATGTCCTGTTAGCAATAAATTTGAAGTATGAATATCTACACATCGAGAAGTACAAGAAGGGCTCAAACCAGGCAAAGTCTGGTGCCTGATACTGTTGGATTTTGAGTGTGGGGCAAATTTGTGTCTGACATTTGCAGACAATGTTTTACTTCTTGGCAGAAACATAGGCTATGTGCTTGCAACACCATTTTGAGATCTTTGGAGAGTTTCTCAGTATGTATCATCCACATTAACCCTCGTTTCGGCGTTCAACTGCTCACAGTATTTGGTTTGTTTTATATATGGTTATGGAAGCCTTGCCAGGAACAGTACTTCCCAGGTGTTAAGCTTACATATCTTGCTCTTTTTTACCTATGTTTCTCTTGAATCGTGTGCCATACCACTTTCATCTTAATCATCTCTCCTTTTTTTATAATTCTGTTATTCTGGCGCGTATATATGTAAAAGCTCCTTGTAACAGATGGGATATTGTTAGAGGGGATCCATTTACATTGTTAAGTTCAAATAATAGCCATTAGACACAGTAATTGTCTTTTTTAGAAATAGTTTGTGAAGATGCACAGTTCAAAGAAAGGATCAATTATCAATCATTACGTTATCTGTATGAATGAAAATGTCACTGCTTATTATTCAACTAATTTCTACACCTGACCTTTTCGTCTTATGGGTGTTCATTTGGTTTTCAGATAGGCTTTTTGTACTTGCGATATGTCGGGGATCCAAAGATGTTATGGAGTTGGTTTGAACCCTATGTAAAAGACGATGAGGTATTTTCACCTTTGTAGGATACTTTGAAAGCAGTCTACTTCAATATTATTTTTCTTTTTCTATTGAGATACATTTGCAGAACTGTGTCTGGCATGTTCGTTTTTGTAATATATATTTCTTACAAAGCTATTATATACAAAGACAATTTGTTTACGCTGTCGATGATATATTTTCCATGTTAATCATGTCGTATTTTTTAAGAAAAAAATATAAGTTTTGGCAGGAATTCTCGCCTGGTTCCAATGGAAGGTTGACAACCATGGGAATATATACACGGGATCTTTTACTAGATCAGGTATACCTTTCTATGCAATATGGAGTTTTATGTATGTTTAGAAGTGATGACGTTTTGCAGAAAATGTGGGTATCTTCTTTCTTGAGGATATGAAATTCGTTATCAAGGAGCTGTTTTTCTTACGATGGCTTATCAATTAACTTTGTCAATTTGCTGAGTAGTTTTATTTTGTTGTTTAAAATTACAGTATTATTTCGACACACTTTTTCCGCGTATACCAGTTCCTGTTTTACGTCAGATAACTGCTAATCTAGAGAAACTAAAGCTTCCCACACAGCCAGCTGGGGTTACAGGAACTGGTGGCAGGCATGGTTCAGATGATACAGCTCGTAGGCCCCCATCTGTAAAAGCTGCCCTCTCTGTTTCCTTTGGGCAGCGTGCCCCCCACAGGGCTTCAACTCGTGACTCTTCTCCTGTTCGTCGAAGTCTTCCGCCAACCCGTGATAATGATGTTGGTGATGATCGACGAGGATATAAGAGTTCCAGGGATGAAAGAGAGCGTGAAATTGATCGTGACAGGGACAGGGAACGTGATAGACAAAGGGAAGCAGATCGTAGAGATCGAGATGTGGAGAGATCAAAGGATCTGGAGAAGGCAAGGGATCACAGGGACAGGGACAGGGATAAATTGCGAGACAAGGGGAAAGATTATGAAATTGGACATCGTGATAGAGAGAGACAAAAGGGAAGAGACAGGGAAAGGGAAAGAGACAGGGAAAGAGCACGAGAAAAGGAGAGACTTAGGTCCAGGCATCATCAGAGTAGAAGCAGAAGTCGAAGCCGAAGTTGTCCACGGAGTGGGAGCGTTGATTTAGGAAGAAGTCCAGGTGAAAGAGCATCTGCTTCACTGACTTTGTCAAAGCTACGTGATGTATATGGTGATGCAAGTGGGAACAACAAAGAGGGAAATGGCAGTGGTTTCCGTTTGAAGGATACTAGTGCAGAGGATGTCATTCGTTTGGGTGGATCCACATGGAGGTAGCTAATGTCAAGATGCTACTCCGTTCAGATGTTAAGTGATGGTGTCATCTGTAAATGGGGATGGTGCACATTTGCATCATTGTGTTTTTTGCCACAAACTTCCATACTAATTTTATTTTGATTTTGTGACTGGCTACTTTACCTTGCATAAATCCATAAAATTTGTGTTCTAAGTTTCAGCGGGGAAGTAATGAGACTGAGTAGTAAGATGATGTACTCTAGTGCAACGAACGGAAATCCACTACAGTGCATTAAGGACGATATATTAAGAAGCGTGGAAGCAGTCAATTATATGCCCCACTAAACCTTCTTTTCCTTCAAATTTTATGTCATCTTCCGACCATGGATTGCCGAATTCTAGGTATGTTTCTTTGCTTGTCCGTATAGTTTTCGTAGTGGAAAGGGGTCTTGGCATGCCCATTGAGGGGTAACAATGAAATAATTAGTAATGGGCAAAACATGTTCTAGCAACCTGTACTTAGTTTCTCCAAATTGCGTTGTCTGATTTGGGCCAATGGTTGCCTGAAATGTGTCAGCATTTTAGATCAAGCAAAATTGAGTTACTTCCGGTTACAACGTTTGGATTTATTTGGAAAGTGGTCTGTTGCTTGCATAGAAGAAGATTTTTCTATCATCCACAAATAACGGATGAACCAAACACGCAGGAGTACACTAAGAGGGTTACCTGTTCTGTGCAAGAATGGCTCCTGCTTTCAGATTATTAGTACGTTTTTTCATCTTTCAGAAGAAAGTGAGGGCTCAAAATTATGGTGCAAGTTTGTTCCTTACACACACTTTTCTGACGTTTCGAAACACAAATGTTGGAAGTCCATGCTTAACAATTTTTAGTATCTTTGTTTTATACAAAAATTTAGTGCTGGCGGAGCCAGTGCCTTCGACTTCATTGTGTTGGGAGTCAAACTCAAATGTGAGTATTTGGTTGGAGGATCGACAAAGTTGACAGTTGTTAAAATATCTTCCGTCACTTTAATTGGATCGTTGGATCTTGAGATATTCGGTGGATCATGACAAGCCAAGTGTTTGGGAATTTACACCTCAGACCCACGTATAAATAGTTCCTCGTTCGCATAGATATATGTATGTGAAATTGAATAAAAATAAAAATAAGGGAATTATAAAAATGCCCTTGTATTTTTGCTTATTTGTTAAAATGCCCCAATATTTCTCGTATTTGTAACAATGCCCCTAAACCTCATGCCCTTAGTTGTAGCTTCTTCCGGAAGAGAGCTATGGCCTTGTAATAAGCAATTTCGGCGAGGCCGTTGAGAATGGGTAACCTTAATATTGGCCTGTTCATCCACGATTCGACATCAACATGGGTAACCAAGCTGCGATGTTCACTGAAGCCAAGAGCTTCGGAGTTGCATGCCCCCTTTCTGGACTCCTGCTGAGCGGAACTGCTTTCCATATCTGCAGGACCACCTTCGTCTGCGTATTTCTTTCTTCGCTTAGCTCCCCCTTGCCTTTTATCCTGCACCAGAAGCTGCAGTTCCTGTACAGTTCGCTTTAGCTCCTTCACATACTCGAATATTGCATCTGCAACAATAAAAGCTCGATCTGCTTGTGCAGCAGAGCCATATAAGGCAATGAGCTTAGTTTTTGTCAATTCGTAAAGCCAAAAAGCCCAAACCCAAGAGCTATAGAGAAAGGGTGTCTGTGCCCCTGGCCAAATCAGTTGGACTAGATACAAAAAGGGCAATCCGTCTTTTTTTTCCTGCTTTTGCAATCCTGCTTTTCTTGCTTCCTGCCCTGCAAATACATAAAATCACTTGCTCAAGCAAGATAATAAACTGAGTTCACCATTTGTTGTGCCGTTTGAGAAAAACGATGCCTGGGTCTCTTTGTAAACTAAGTTTAGGTTTTATTTTTTTCCAAGAAACAGGAAGAAGGAAACCACGACCCTTAAGGACGAATTGCCGGACTAAAGGAAGTCTTGGGGCCTATCCCGTCACACAACAATTTTGGTATTGAAGCCAGAGGCCACTCGTGTGGAAACACACCTGGGTTTTTTGCCCGCTTCTTTTCACCCTTTGGTCGTTTAGTGCTTCTAGTGGCAGGAAGATTCAAGGCGGGCCTATTCAAGTTGATCTAAGGCGGTTTTAATCCGTTGCCTTGAATCACTGAAATTTAGTTCTAAAAGACCGAGTTCATGTCTATGGCGGAATACAGTGCGACTGCGACTGGGGCATTTTGACAAATACTAGAAATATTGGGGCATTTTGACAAATAAGCAAAAATACAAGGGCATTTTCATAATTTTCCCTAAAAATAACAAAGAAGGTTGTCCGTGCAAGGAATCCCTAAGAAAGAGCCAGTGCCATTACTTTGCCCAATTCGTTTCGTATTGGGAAAGGGTGTTTTGGCAATGGTGAGGACTAAGAATTGTATTGTATTGTACAAAAAAGGGTATATTTTGCCACTTTAGAGGAGCTTAATTGGCTTAAGGGGCGAATTTCTAATGTAGATTTGGTTTCGAAGGGAAAATTATTCTTGTTTGTGAAGGTATGAAAATAGAAGGGCATGTGAAGCCTGTCGAGCAGCGGCTATGAACCCAAATGCGGGCAACAGACATGCTGGATCAGGCCAGAGGCCCATCATCGATTGTTCCGGAAGTTCAGATTGGAAAGAGCTTCTGCAGTTGGATCCTTGGAAAGCTAGCTTGCTCCATCTACGGCAGTACGACATGAATCCGAAACACAAGAAGCTGGCTGCCTGCTTTTGTTATAGACATCACTTTTCATTGCGTTGAGGATAGCAGAAGCTCTTGCGCAGACAACTAGCGAATTCTTTGAAGGCAACGCCCTTCATAGCGAGTTCTTTGTTATGATTTGAACGTTTCTGTTCTTTATGCCAATGTTCTGACAGTAAAGCATTATAGATTGATTGTGCAGAGCAGAGCACAACTTTGGATTTGGCCTCCAATTTTCCTCTGGAAGGTAGGCAAATGATTTGGCATGATTTGGGAGATGCGATGAGGATTCTGTTCAAGGCAAGTTGGAATCCTCCATGGCGTGTGTGCTTGCCAAGCCTGAGATCTGTGGAATCTCGGGCTGTTGCTGTTGCGTTCACAACAAATTTTTCAATGGTGTTAGAATAGATATTTTTGTGTTATGTGGCACCATTGGTTTGTTGTGCACCATTGAAAGTTGCGCAGCAAGTTTCCTTTAAAAATTCTGAGGTTGTTGATGTGGCATGAAACGAAGAATAAATTCACCAGATCAACGGTTAGGAACAAAAATTGAACATAGACCCAAAATAATAAAGATAGTAATTAAAGAATAGTGAGAAATTAAATTAATTGCTATAAAGCGAAAATTTATAGATCTACTAGCATCCACACGAAAAATGGATGCCTGCATGCCATGACAGAATGGACATGGTTTGTCCATCGCCACAAAATGAAGACTGGAGACTGACCGCATAGTCTCCTGCAACACAAAAACAGCATTCAAGCAGAAAGGCATTAGGTACATGAAACAGAGAGATGGTTGCAAATAAAGATGATTTTTATATTGCAATGCGCACACAAAGCACAAGGAGCTACATCTGTCGTGCTTCTCTCACAAGCAACTCAAATCAAGATCGCTGGCATATAAAATATACCATGAGACATGAACCGGCTCTGGCATATATTGGAAAAGGCATCGGCAAGTACACGAGAATACAGTGGCAATTGCATGAGAACACATTGGCAATGACAGAATACATGGCTGGATTTCCTACATCGGCTTTAATGCCGCATCCCATGAACAAAAGGCCTCTTTCATTGTGGGATTTGGACCCACTAATCCACCTTCAAACGGATCAATCCACACAGCAAAACGAGGAAGAATGTCATTCACCGCACCAATTTGGGCAATAAAACTGAGACACTCTATCACCGGCCCTTCTCTCAATCTGGGCGAAAATAAGATGGCTCATCAGGATTTTGATTCACGAGAAAAGCAAAACCCAAACAACTCAAATTAAGAGAGCAGCCCTGCGCACCAACAGAAGCCTAAGAAAAGCTTTGCAACCAAATCCGCCGTCCGTAGCAAATCCGTTGCATTCAAAAAGCCATGCCCAGAGACCCGTAGCTCTGCCAGATGTTGCTCGCGGCTAAGTTATGCTTTGCCGCATGCTGGTGCAAGATCATCCAACAATCTTCCTCTCCCACCGTCCGCCATGGTCGGGCTGCTTTTAGTAGCCCTCGTGAAAAAAAATTCAACCTATTCCTGGATCATTGGAGAACCGTGGAAAAAGAAAAAAAAAAATACAAAAATACCATGTGAACATTAACAATTTCCCCATGTTTTTCTCCAAACCATTGCCCAAATCTTACGAAATTGTCAATTTGGGGACGTTATTGCGAGGTACAGTTGTTTTAAATTGAACCAGATTGTGTCTCAATAGACTATAGTACATCTTGGTATCCTCCTCTTCCTCTCATGCATACATACCATTGTAATTATAGAAATGCAATGGACTGCTTAAATTTTTGTGGTGGATTGTCCTAGGGCAGATTATTTAAACCTCTATGATTTTACACTAGTAACGGTGCCCAGCGTTGTTAGGCATAAGTTGATAACCTGTAAAATAATAATCTTGCAGATTCACTTCAGAAACTATGGATTTGCTTCTCTATCCATACTTTTCATTGTGCCAACCATCATGATACATGGATGTGCTTATGGATTTGCTTCTCTATCCATACTTTTCATTGTGCCAACCATCATGATACATGGATTTGCTTCTCTTTCCATTGTGCCAACCATCATGATACGCATATAAGAAAGAAGTTTTCTTTTAGCATCATTATAATATTATTAGAATTACAAGAAATTTATCGCGGCGGCCGAAGGCCAACCCGTTGCTGTCATGAACCTACAAAAATTGAGCGAAGAACAGAGCGAAGAACAAGGAAATACAAGAGAAATACATAAAGAATCTGATATATAACTCAAAGAATCAAGAGTACAATGGCCCGAGGGCGCATAGGAGAACAGAACAGGAACAAGGAGGCTCAAGACTGGCGTTGAACCGGAATGGTTCAACCAGAGGAAGACTCTTCCTTATATATGTACATCACTG
>JAANSK020288590.1:0-10606 GCA_011763485.2 Isoetes engelmannii | reverse complement strand
GCCCTGCCATACTTATACATGCATTTTTGTCAGTGGAAAATATACCCCTCCAATATAAGTACTTGTTTCCTATGTACAAATATAAAGATTAAGGGTACATGAGCCCTCCGAAATTGGAAGATCAAAGAGCCCCTCCCATACTTGGTATGGCATAGATGAAAGAAAAACCATATTCGATGTATGAGTATATGTATGTTTTGATGAAGAAAAAACCCCTAAGGGTCACTCACTAGTCATGTATGGTTTGCCACTATGAACCCCCCTTGAGGCTAGGATGTCATCGAAGAATATTTATTATTATCACAAAATATCGAGCCAAGCAAAGTATCGAAGAATGTTGCAGGCGTCTTAGACAACTCGAATGGCATTACTATGAACTTGTAATAACCATATCTATTTCTAAAGGTTGTCCTGTGAACATCTCTTCTTCGACTCTAATTTGATGAGATATGGGTCTCAAGTCGATCTTGATGATATATGGGTCTCAAGTCAATCTTGGAGAAGAACTTGGCTCCTTAGAGCTAATCCACCAAAGCATCCGCCCTAGGCAATGTCCTACATATTCTTGATGGTGTGCTTGTAGAATTGACGATAATAATCAATGCACATCCTCAAGCTTCCATCCTTTTTATTACCAAAGAGATTCTATGGTATACCTAAGAGAACCATCTCTAAAGAACTCTTTATCTAGTGAAATTACTATGTCTAAAACTTTTGCACTCTTTTAGTTGCATAAAAATATGATGCTATTATTGTATAAAAATATTGTATCACTTAAACGATATAAAAACGATATAATGAGAAGGTTAACATCAATAGAAGATAGCAATTTCGTTAGATGGGCACAAAAAGATAAAGCATTTTGATTGCAGGCAATAGACTCTAAGCACAATAATTGTTCTGCTCATAAATTCAGGCTTCTGTCCTAGATTATATGGCATTGCCTATGCTATGCCTGTAATAATCATTATCCCTTACTAGTATATAAATTTTCTACAGCTGCTGTTGTGCTGTTGTTAGTTAGCCTTAGCAGCGAAGCATCCCCTCGGCAGATGCATACCTGCACTCGTATAATAGTAAGCAGAAAGGGTTTATAAAATGTCTTCGAGTAAGACAACGCCACCTTTCTGATCATATAAGAACTTGCTTAATTGTCAATTGCCATTTGCTGTACCAAGGTTACAAGTCGTAATGTTCTAAACCCCTGCAGCATAATTGTTTTTGGTGTTGCCTATTGCCAATTAGAACCATCAAGTTCAAACCCCCATACGGATGGTAAAAGTGATGCTGGTTTGTGAATTATGCAGGTAAACCTTCACATTCTGGTGCCAAATTGGCATGCTCCAATTTGTCATGCCAAAAGAATGCCATGAAAAAAATACAACAGACGAGTTGCAGATCTCGTCATACTCCTGCCTCAAATGTACGACTTCCCTAAGGTTGTTCAGAAGAAAAGATAAATAAGACAATCATATGTCAACCCTCTTCATGCACAATTTTGTTGATAACAGCAGCAAGGAGTTCATCCCATTTCTGAGATCTTAATTCTGCTTGCGCGCGTCTCTGTTCCTGTCTTTCCCACCATGCCTGCTCCCTCATCATTCTTTCCTGTTCCAGTCTGTGCATTGACTCCCTCCACTGCTGTTCTCGCAGTTGCCGTTCTTGATACCTTCTCTCCAACGCCTCGCGCCATTGTTCTTCCACAAGCTTCTGCTGATGGAAAAATTCTTCCAATACTTCCTGCATATTATTTGCCCTGTAAACCCCCTTGAGGGCTTCACCTTCTATTTTCCTCTTCTTTTTCTTATGTATCTGATCATCTTCACTATCATCCCCATCATCCTCTTCATCTTCAGTATCATCATCTGAAAACTTCACCATCATATTATCCCCACCTTTTAACTTCTTCTCTTTCTTTTTGTGCCTACTACCTTCAGATTCTAACAAAACCCTGTCCATATTTTTTACACGATTCTTAAATATTTCATCCAGCTCTTCAAAGAATGGACATTGTCTGCCGTTATCAGAATCAGAAATCTCTTTTCCCTGCATATGATCCTGTCTAATATCTGAGATCTAAACAAATGAACAAGTTTTAAACCTAATTTTAGAAAAGTGAACAACTTACCTTATATCTGTTCACCAGATTTTTCCACTTGCATTTACACTGGTCAGCACTTCGGCGAAAACCCTTTTCCTTCATCTTTCTAGAAATGAGCTCCCAGAGAGTTTTGTTACGTTTTGTCTGGGTAAAACTCAACTCGAGTTCTGCCCTAATAGAGATCAGATCTTTTGTTTCATGATAACCCCATTGAGGCAAACGGTCCTCTTTTCTCTGTCCATCACTGACGTAAAGAATAGGGGTCGAGACTCCGCTATCTTCCACAGCTCCGCTTGCAGGGGATTCCATTTGGGGTTCGTCGTTTTGGATTTGAAGCTGGAGTTGAGAAGTGGGCTGAAGGGGCTGGTTTTGTTGAGAATGAAGAGGAGGCAGAATCCCCATAGCCATTCCGAGACTGCCATCGCCCAGCATCTCGCCCTTTTCCTCTTCTCTATATTATTGCCTAGTTAATCTGAGATGTGCTTACGTGGAACCTCCAACTTGGCGATTATCTGGAACTTCCGACGTGCCAACACAATACCAAGATGGTATCACAAAGAGGCCACGATTGCATCTAACACAAGGATGGCATTACACAACCAAGTATCCTAAGTATCCTACTCGTCGTGAGTGCTCTAGGCGATTCCTGGCCTTTGGATCTGGGAATATTCCCAGGCATATGCCCACTTGGGCCATTCTAGCCCTACACCTAAGCGTTGGATGGGTCAAACATTTAGGTGGCTCTGTTTTTAGGGGGTTGACAACCTTTGAAATTAAATCCAGTACTAGCTCGACTCCAGAATAGAATTAACCTATGATTGTCTTTAATCCATTAAGCAGCACTACACTCTAAGCAGCGCCTACAATCCCTGATACATAATTCCTTGTTTTGCTGCAAAAAGGCAGCGCCTACATTAATTGTGACAGATTTCCCTTACACAATTTCTCATGATTGGATTTCATACTTGAGAAGTTGAGGCTCCCCTGTATGAGCTCCATGGAATAATTTAAGGGCTATACTTAGCAAAATGGCAATTTTTAGAAGCTTTTTAAGAAAATTTGGCTAAAGTAATTCAAGAAAATGGCAATAAGGTTCCCACGAGATCAAAAGGGTACGGGATAATGTAAGAAAGTGGAAGGTTGAAGGCATGTATTGGTATAAAAATACGTAGTTTGATGACGTGGAAAATGGGGTTTAGGTGTTCTAATGGTGTAGGAGTGAGTTTTAGGTAAGTTTATTTAGAAGTTTCTATTTGAAGTTGGGGTTTATTTAGAAGTTTCTATTTGAAGTTGTGGTTTCTATTTGAGGTTAAACCTGGGCATGGCGACGCGCAGTGTGAGGCAGGGCAGGGCGGCCATGGCATAGGGATTCCGCCATACTATGCTTCTGGAGTTGGGGTCGTTTGATTGAGATCTGTCCGTCAAGTAGTGTGCGTGTGGTGTTGGAGAATGTGTTGGTGCAGCGTCTGCCATAGATAGAGCTCAGGTCTTACTGCAGCGAGAAAGGTAGGGCTTTCTGTTCAGATTAGCATGGAAGCAAGAGGATTAAGAGATTCTAAAGTACGATGGTGTGCTTATGACTGCGGGAAGAGAATCGACTTGGCTCTCCGGGTTCGTGTTTGCCTAAAAATTATTTGTTGTTGTAGATTGCTTTATTTCTAGTTTGGAAATTTGTTCCATGTTTGCTGCATGCAGCTTCCTGTAGCTCACTTATTGTGGTTTCTTGTTTTATTGGTTCCTGTGTATGAGATAAGCGGGAAAGGAAACTTCAAAGCTGTTGTGAATCATATGTGTGCCTCTGCATTTATGCATGGAGTTATATGGAATCCGCTTTGTGGAGGGGGTTCAAATCCCCCAGCTCCTGTTTGCTCAATGAACAGTACTTTTGGTAATTGTATGGTTGACTCAGGATTGACTGTATCATTGACCTCAACACCATTGCCTCTAAATCATAGTCCTACGTGGAAAATCAAGTTTGGAACAAGCCTGACTTTCACGGACGGCTGAGATTCCTCTAGAGGGGATCTCCATTGGAATATCCTGGCCATCAAGATGTAACGATAAGAAGGATGTAACGAAAGAAACCGTAGAAACTTTATTCAGAAAAAATTGAAAGCTAGGTTAAGATAAGAAACTAAGAAGTGAAAAATTACTAAAGTTTAGCCAAACTTAAGAAACTATTGACATGAAATTTTGGCCACTTTAGCCAAAATAATTGGCTAATCTAGAAAGATATAGCAATTCCTGCAAGGATAAATACTTGAACACATTGTGTACTATTCATATTGATTAGTTAAGGTTCATATTATTATACTATATATACTTTTTCATATATTGCATAGTATACCTTGAAACAAAATGGCTAAAATTTAGATATTTTCATGCGTAAGGGTTAGCCAAACCTTGGAAACTTTGTGCGAGAAAAAGTTTTAAGTTTAGCCAAATAGTAGAAAGTATTGGCATGGATTTTTGGCTAGTTTAGCCTAAGTGTAAATGGTTGATTTTTTTTTTTTTTTTTTTTTTGGAAGGATGAAAACAAAAAGTTTATTAATCAACTATAAACATTACAGAATGTACATGTCTCATCTAACTGTGTAAGCACAAGAAGAAGCCAGAACAAGAGCCTGAAACACTATGTACTTACTCCAGAATATGAGATGAGATTAATGATAAGAACCAATTTGAAGGTATTGAATCCAGATACAATCCCTCACCTCTGGGTCAAAGGAGGAGCACTTATAAGCCATCAGTATCTTAGTCTGGGCTCCAGATTTCTCCCCTTCATGGTGCTTCTTGCACACTAAAACATTGTCTTCATGCTTTACAATTAAAGCTGTTTTGATTATAGAACTCAAGCGCCAATGCCGGTTTTCCTTTGCCCCCCGTTGTGGATATCTAGGTGCTTACGCTCAATTCACTCAGTTCTGCAAGAGGGCTCACTAAAGATATCAATACATGGCACTTCTGCGTGCACCTCCCCTCCTCTCATGGTAATTAGATTATTTTGCAAAAATACATGATCCAGAGTAGGCTTTTCCTTCTGTTGCATGCAATGTTTTTATGAATGGTGGAAGTGCAAATGCCTGCAGCCATCAGTTTGGCAGGGTTATTTGTAGAAGATAATGCTTAGAGTTTAGAATATTTAATCTATAATTTATGTGCTTATTGTCTAAACTTTTGACTTGCAGAGGTTTAGTTGCAGCTAGGGTGATCTTCCAATGTGTTTAGTTGCAGTTGGAACGACCTTCCAAGGTAATTAATGTTGCAAAAAATTAAAGAAAGCTTGGGACAATGTTTTTAAACTAAGGTTAGAGGTAGAGCATGTATGAATATCCCTAACCTATGACAAAGACATGACTGAAGAATTGATTGAGCAGAATGTGTGCAGCTGGATCCTATTGTTCTGGATGCCCTCTTTCTCTATTTGGCTTAGGTTTTGCATGGTGCCATTGTTGCTCTATGCAAGCTTAAATCTGATAGGAGGCTCTGATTAATGGCTATGACACTGTAACTGAAACTGAACTATTGTAGCGAAATGCCTATGTCGTCAGCTAGGACTTGCCATGGCTGAAGCTTTTGAAATTAAAATTGCAAGTTCTCTTATGCCATAGTTGAACTCCAAGATAATTTCAACAAGAAAACTAGGCTTCCAGATAAGATATGGTATGTAATCCTTGCCAAGTTGATTGTAAGGTATGTATGTGGTATTGAAGAGACAGAGGCTAGAGTTGACGAAACTATACCTTGTAAATACCACGAGGCCCAAACTATAATGCATATTCGATGCTTTCTGTATATCTGATATGTGTTCTTCGCCAACTAAAGCAAAGGGTTTTGTTGGGAAAAGAAGAATTAACATGTTTGGCTAATGAAAGGCTTGCTTTGGAAGCGTTTGATGGCATGATGGAAATTGGATGTCACCCAAATGTTCATACTTATAATCCTCTAATAATTGCTTTCTGCAGAATTGGATAGCTTGATTGTGGTATATACATGCTACGACAAATGAAAGAAAATTTTTGTTGGATTTTCATCTACCTTTCATGTAATACAAGGTATCTTCATGAATGGGTTGTTGCGAAATGAAATCATGACAGGGATATTTGCACATATTTTAGATCCGGTGACTTCATGAATAAGTGCGTTTGTCTGCAAAGGATGGTTGTATCTACAAAGCCATATGCATATCCGTAAGGTGAAAATTGTCTCCATTGTAGCCACAGACATTAGGCTAGCACCAACTCTTGTGGGAACAAGGCCAAAAGGGGACTGGATAGTCTTACGATGCCTTTGGTTTCCTTCTTTATAATACATAGTATATGTTACTTCAATAGAAATATACAAACGATCAAGTTAATGCTTTGAAGCATGTAATCCAAGAAACACAAGGCATTTGTGGTGAATTATCCACAAGGCCTTAATCCCATTCAAGTAAACATACAATATTTGGATGTGTACTATGTATTTCATGTGTGGTAAACCTATGCAATAAGATAAGAGTTCCTTTGGTTCCTATTTTTATATAGATGGCAGCTTGTATGAATGCACCAATTTGGCCCATCACTGTATTTTAGTTCATTAAAGGTCCCATGTGGGCATTTGATGGGCGCTTAATGGTCCATTGAAGGGCACTTAGTGGTCCATTGAAGGACACATGTGGTCCATTCGGATCAAATTAACATCCGGCCTTAAAACCTTTGTAACCAACTTCAATTATATAAAAAAGATGTGGTGTTACTATCGAATGAAAGCTAAAGAGGCAAATTTAACCATGGAATCGTAATATAATCACTTTCCTTTAAGTGGGCGCTTCATGGTCACCCTCCCTTATGCCTTATACAATAAGGTTGAATAGCCAAGAGAATTAGGTTGATTGTATCCGTAGTACTTTATGTTCCACGGTGGTTGTGTTAGTACTGGGTTAAGAAAAATGTTTGCGGCGACTTTGGTCATTGTAAGCCGCCGAGATAAATTTCTTCTATACAGGAAATGTGCGCATGGTCCTGATTTTCAGCCTGGAAACTTGGTCGATGCGTGAGGGCGTAAAGGCTTTTGCGTGTCGGCGAGCTATCATCCTGAAATCAGGCCCATGAGTACATTGGTGCAAGGTGAAGTTGAATGTGGGTCATATTTGAGTTCACATGGTAATAAAGACGCCTGACTTCCAAATATGAAAAGGCAAAGTGGCAAGAAGATCAGGGAAAGTAAATTCCCTAAAAGAATAATTTGGCCAATGTGGCATGGTGCTATTGGCTGGAATGCCTGCACATTAAGGTTAGGTAACAACTATATAGTTTAGGTAGGCAATGCAAGATTGCATGACTAAGGGTAAGATATTGTAAGATATAAACTAAGACACAAGAACATGCGAGGCATAGTACACTAAGGTGAAATTAAATTTATCCTTAATGTAGTGTCGTGGTAGAATCATAACCGTTGAGATTCTGCAAGATGAAATCACCAATTGCGAACCAACTGCTGGGATTGTGCCACATCACGACAATAAGGGTAAATTTAATTTCAGTAGAGTGTAGGCATATTGAGTGCAAAGAATAAAAGGCAAATAAGACCAAGAGGTTGAGTTTGCCTTTTATTATGTGAAAGGCCTAGAATGTTGGCTAGTAACTTCCTTCCTTCAGCTCCAAGAAATGCATGTGGACTTCCATGAAAAGGGGAAAAAGGAACTAAAGGGCTTCCTTTATAAGCCCTGTTTTCCTTTTAACCTAAACGCAACAAGAAAACAGTCTAAGTTAGCATGGCTCCAGAACGGGAGACGCACCTTGTAGGCCGCCTGGTGAAGCGCATCCGATCCTTCGATTTCCTTCTCAAGCTTGTCCAATCCGACGAGGAGCTTCATTTTCCTTCTGTTGAAGATCCGGCTCCTCATGAATGCCCTTATTCTGCCGTTCGTAAGCATCCTTGCCCTTACGTCTTCCAAATGCCTCTTCATTACCCTAAATATAGCACAGAGGAGTATTATGCCATGCCGGAATGGCAGCTGGACCGCTTGCTCGAAGAATATGGCCTTCCTTCATCCGGTTCTTTGCAGGAAAAGAGGGATCTTGCTATCGGTACTTTTGTTTGGAAGATCTGAAGCTTTTGGTGTTGTTTCGTTGCTCTGAAGATTGTCTTTTGAGGAGCTAGCATGCATGTCTGCTTCAAGTTTTTGATGCTTCGTACATATTATTGTGAAGCATGTAGCTTTTGACAGAAGTCTGAGTTCTGTTAGAAGTGATTTTTGATAGCAAATTAGTAAGTTGTTTTTGCCTACTGTACATCCAATATAAGAGATTTGGACTATATTGAGAGAAATAATTGCACTCTAATTTTTATTTTTAATCCATATAAAGCCTGTAACAAATTTCTTAGTATACCATTGAGTTAGATTAGAGCAAGGAGATTCTTACTTGCATGCTCCTCTACAACTAGTGTAGGGAGCTTTTATTAATATGTAGCGCTCATAACAACAATTTTCATGAATATCTACAATTTTTAGGAATACAACAATTTTCATGATGTCTCATGGCAAAGGCACATGATGGAAGCTCTGGTTTCATGTTCTTGAGTTACTTATGGTGTTTGTGATTATTCAGATGAAGTAAAACGGTTGGTTGTGATTATTCAGATGAAGTAAAACGGTTGGGCTCCATTTCTTATGCTTCCTTGCTTAGCTGTCTAATCCCATTGACTGATAGTTTGTAATATTTACACTCAATGAAGGGTGAGAATTAGAGTACGACAAGATTTGCGCTGAAGGGTGAGAATTAGAGGGCGATTTTAACTTTTCTTATATGTGAAATTCTTTATTTGAAAGACTAACTTTTCTTATATGTGGAATTCTTTTGGTAATACATTTGAGATGTGTCTATGTTGGTTGATGTATCATAATTAACATGGGTTGATGTATCATAATATCTGCCATGATATTCTTCAATTGAAGACGCTAAAGCAACTGCACTATTTGTTGTCACAAAATATGAAAGGGACTCCCACTTGCTCTAGCATGATTCCTGCCAACAACTGACAGAGCCAAATAGCTTCTTGAGCTGCTGCAATATACTCGGCCTCAGTACTTGACAAAGCTACATATTGGTTGTCTTTTGCTTTTCCATGAAATAATGCATCCATTCAAGCATGAAAACGAACTCAGAACCCAGAAGTTGATTTCCTTGTTTCAATCTCTCTAGCCTAGTCCGAATTTGTGTATTCGACTAACTGAAAATACTTTGGATCTACTTTCTATATACCAAAATGTATTTGACTAATTGAAAATACTTTGGATCTACTTTCTCATATACCAAAATAGAAGTCTTCTTTCCTTGCACATATCTCATAATCCGTTTAACTGCTGTGACGTCCCCAGCTAGTGTACAATGCTCCCATCGTATAGAAACTGGAGCCTTCCCCTCGCTAGCCACCATGCCAACGAGAGGCCGCACATCTGACGTAGGATCCTTGATGGTGAGCAAGGAGCTACGCGGGAGAACTGACCTTGTCTCCCTTGGGATCCACCTATCAATGCGAAAACGAGAAACTAAGTACAAATCAATCAATAACATATAAACAATACTACCTCGAAGGGTGGGAATCACTATATCACCTGTAATATCATAACATAAAAAGGGAAATCCTACCCAAGGCTCAGACTCAATAGTATGACTGTTGGCTTGGGTCTCCCGAGATCAATGCAGACAGAATTCATGGCAATGGATTTGGCTGGTATTAGAACATGGCCGTTGGGTTGTCCACTCCATCCGCCCCTCCTGTGCATATTTTGCAGATAGGCTGATGAACTTTGGGACTTGACTGTAGCTGCCGGGTGCATAGCCAAGGGGGCTACTCCTGGGTTGCATCTCCCCAGTCCCGATGAGGCAGGTAAGGGACTTCTCCCCACCAGATAATCCAAGCCATAGCAGGCGAGCTAGAGGGCGACCACTGCCCGTACACGACTTCAACCCAATTGAAGGAGGCCGCGCCACCCCAACGGGAACTTCATCCCATTTGACGGAGGCCGCCATCCCAACGGGTGTTGAGCCCATACCCAGGGCCACACGCAGTGCACATGGGTATTAGGCCTAGCTCACAATGCTTCCCCGGTAGGCCTTACTCACCAGAGGGATTCGTCCGCTATGGAACATGATCATCCTTGTAAGCCAGTCTGGCCCCTACGCTCTCAAATGTGGGCTCTTATGCACAGGCCGCATTTAGTTGAGAACTAATGAGGTCTAAATCTAGGATCATACTAAACAAGGTTGAGGTCTCTACCCCTTTTCCCAATACACAAGAGGGCAAACAAATCATCCATAAACAACCATAATGAATCGTAGAATGAATCTGAAATCATCATCACAGAAATAGAACTATTTACCATACATAGTTAGAGTTCATTGGTCAGTTCTTGGTGTAGGTGTGACGACCATACAGATAGTGTACAATACGGTCGTCACACGGACATCATGCATGGCGACACCTTGCTTCATCGCAGCCGCTGGAGTGGCACAATCT
>JAANSK020288579.1:0-10606 GCA_011763485.2 Isoetes engelmannii | reverse complement strand
ACGACACCTTCGTTCCTCGGCCCATGTTCCTGTTCATCCCAGGACATGTGTTTGACGAAGGGCCCATTCGATGGTTCAGCCATCCGATGGGGAATTCTCAGCGAAGTATACGATGGGGCATCGTATATGTAGCAGGGAGCGTCACAAACACAATTGGTAAATGATCTTGTGAGGTGCTTAAGAAAATATAAATGTATACACGATTGTGAGACTACTCAAAAGGAAATAGTTTAGGGGACGTTCATCAAACTCTAATGGCTAGGCATCCCTAGTACAATGTATAAGTCAGAAGGTTGACTCCATAGCTACCCCATCTTCAAACTGTACAGGAGGGTGTCTACTGCTATATAGTCATGTAATTTTTACTCAATATAATAGAATTCTTTATCCATCAAAAAAAAAAAAAAGGCACAAAAAAAATTGGTAGTTAAGGTTCTAATAGCTATACAAAACACATTTGTCCTTATAATATTAATTGATTCGTAGTTGCCCTTAATGTGGGCAATGAAGTATCAATCATGATAATACATACAACAAAGCTTGTCTAGTGATCAACGTGTAAGGTTGGATGGGAAATTAAGCTAAAGGCATTGATCACCAAACTTTTTAGATTGAGAAGTGGTCCAAACATAGCAAAGCTACCATTTGTTTTCTTGACCATCGATAAAGATCCAATGGTGTGAAGAGAACTTAACTTGAGGTGGAAGGATACATAACAACCTAGGAATCCTTTGAAGGCCTAGCCTCAGGTAAGGCAGGCCTGCTAAAATAGGAAGAACAAAAAATAGAATGTTGTGGTTATTATTCCTATATGAGTCATCCAAGGGGGGTTAATTATGTGTAGAGTTCACAAAATGCACAGAGAGGCAAGCATTTGGGAGCCTTGTGGATAGGCAATTTATTGAAGACGAAAGTTAGGCAGGATCAATTATCTTTGCTCATGATCTAGTGATCAGTGTAAAACTTTTAATAAAAAATGAAGTAAAAAATGCTCTTTATTCTGGTACAAAGAACAACATAATTTCCTCGTGTGAAGTCAGACAAATGTCTAGAACTATGGGAGTCAAAGCTGTGCCAAATGCCAAGTGGAAGAGGTAACGTGCATGTATGGCATATAAATACTACCGCACCAACTAATCAATCCACCAACAAAGCGCATTCTGCTAAACAGACATGGCTATAAGCAGCGTATCAGCATGTTTGATGATCCTCGTCCTCTGCAGCCTACTCAGTCAAAGTCAAGGGGTAAGTAAAGCTTTTCTGATATATTGACATGCCGCTAGCCAGCTACCTAACCGAGCTTAAGTTTTTATGCAGGATTGTGGGAGCTTCTCGTTCAGCTGCACCACACCAGTGTTAAGAGGCACCATTCTAATGGCCAATTGTTTGGCAACATCTGGATCAAGCGGAATGAGCCATGTGGACCTTAACAAGTGCATAGCCAACCTTAATGGAAAGCTTGTATCCATGAAAGACGGCAACTTCGGTGCTTCTTGCACCAGAATTCAGCTCATTGGCAATAGCATTCTCATTGCTTCCTGCAAGATTATTAGTGGTGCACTAGTCAATGCACAATATGACCTCAACAAGTCAATCTCCAACAATCAGGCCCAGCTCTCTTGCAATTTCTGTTAATATAATGAGTGTGCTATTCTTGTCCAAGATTATCTGGACCTGAGATTGGTGTGCCTTGTTTTGTATATATTACTTACTCAATACGAGAAATGTTTCTTTAGTAAATGGTATGGCATTTGAATTGAACTTTGCTTCCAGTTTTTAGAGTTTTGAGTGAAACATAATAGTACACATAAGTTCTCTTCTTGTTTTGTATTAACATTGGCACTAAAAAGGTAGAAGTCTCCTTGCGAGTTTCTTAATGCCTGAGATATCCCCCCCTGAAGCTTGCAGCTAGGATTAAATCCCTGAATTTAACATTTTCAAAGACATATGCCTTATTATTATGGTTTAGGTATGGGATATCTATTTGAAGGGACATTTTAGATCCTCTTATTGTTTCATGCTCTAAAACCAAATGCTGCAATTAAAACTTGAATCATTATCTGTTAACAAGGCTGCCCAAAAGAACAAATTATAGGACAAATGATGCTAGCTTTATAGGAATTATCATTTGGTTTAATACTGGGAAGAGATACCAGCCATGAGAAGAAGGCTCTAAATCTTGAGAAGCTAGCTAAAGGGATAGGAGCTTAACCCTGTCCAAATAACGGATAAATGTCAATGCAAAGAATTACCAGAACTATTACTATTCTCGTAAAAGAACTTCGTGAAAAACATCATCAAGAATCAAACCGTTATAAGAACATAGAATCAAATCGTTATAAAAACATTCCCTATGTGGAAGGAGCCTTATTATGTCTTGCAGCTTCTCGCAAAGTAAGTTTATCCAATAGATCCAGTAAAGTTATTCAAGCTTTAAGGCAGGGTCCTGCAATATGAGAACATTAATGTGGAATCTTAGGACTTCAAAATGTGGCACAAAACCTAACCCAAGAATCCCTTTTTTCAAATTTGCCACAAAAGTCCTCTCAAGAATGAATTCTTCTGTCATAGTCATAAGTAGCAATGTCCTTAAAAGACTCTAAGCCGGGACAAGTGCCAAGAGACTAATCATAAAATGGTAGAGGTTTTAATGAGGTACCTGCATTTGGTTTTCCTTTGAATCAAGAAAGATCAATTTTGTGCAATTCGCAAGACCATCTTTTTAGATTGATGAAGAAAACAAAATTCCTGTTCTGCTGCAGTTCGTTCATCTGTAATGCATGTAGTTACCCATTTAGTATTGTGCTTTTTAAAGCCAGTAACGGAACCCTAAGAATGATCACACTGTTTCTCCGTCCTGAAATCCATTTCTATGAAGGTTTTAGCTAGAGGACGTAAAAGCCATCTTAGCCCAATTCGGCCCTTGTTTATAAGCTTAAACCACGTGCCATATTTATGTTCCAGAGTAGGTGCCTGGATATGCTCTGCTTTCAATTAATGTTCTACTTTAACACTAGTTAGGTGCCACCTTGCTTGCTGAGATGTTGTGGAGACCTTGTAAATGTTGATGGGCATAGCATTTTATCTTCCTTTTGGGTTTGCCTAAAGGGTAAACCCTTGCTTTACCAATTGGACGGTCTATAGGTTTTGCCACTCTGCGTTATCGACGTCAGGCTGGCCTCCATCCATCTGCATCATCCTGCCTTAGCAGGCCATTGAACCGTTGGTTCTATTGTGATTTTGGCTATGGTACAAGCACATCCAACCTAGGCCCTTTACTTCAGCTGCTCTGATGCTGCGATTTCTTGCTGGATTGCAATATCTACCCCAGAATTGGCAAATACGATGGCAGCATTTTGTTCATGGCGATTCGTTCATCCCATCGGTGTGCTCAATATTATTTTCATCCTCAACGTGAATGTTTTGTGGATCATCAACTTGGTGCAGGGATAAGTTTGTTTCTTTACTAGTTTTTTCACTCTAGAAAAAATGACCTACTTTATGTGTTTGCTTTCATAAAGTTGATTGATCCATACTGGACAACGAGAACAAAATTTTGGAACCTAAAAGAAGAAGCCATGCACAAGCTGAAAGCAATTGTTTTCTTATCTGTAGACTAAATTTGGTTGATTTCTGGACCTTGACAAAGCTTCTCCATTTGGAATTTGGTGACGCTTAGGTAAGATATTATGTCGTTTAGGCACAAAGGTTCTATATTTTGGATTGATGACTAGATACAAGTCTTGCTTTCTTATCGATGCTTTGTGCCTTGGTGTCCTTTGTAGAAGGGGAATTTGCAATTGACCAAGCAAGAAGCATGATTAGATATCAAAATCATGAACAAGCTTTTTGATGAAATGACATTATAAAAAATATGCCCAAACAGCAGGCTAAGCACCAGTTCAAAAATTTGCTCTAGTATGTAGTTTCTTTACTCTGCAAAACAATTTTTGTTTATGGATCGTCTGCTAGAATTTGTTATACGCTTTTTCACTTACATTGACATGATTGGCATGGTACACAACAGGAAGGACATACTCATATTTTAGATCATGGATTCTAACCTCAATGGATGAGTTTAAGCTTGCACTTCAATTTGGCATCTGAATTTGATGATTGTTGTTATGGTTATCTACTGGGAGAAGTTGATGCACAAGGAATTCTGATCAAGGATAGGCACTTGAGAGTGCACACAAGGTGATATGTTTGAAGCTTTCTAATGTTTTTAATTCAACCCCAAGTGAAATGCATCATATTTGACAAGGCATCGATTTTTCACTTGTGGTGAACCTGGGGTGGTTAACACAAAGTCGCTAAAAAACTTTATCCTTACAAGAAATTTATCGATACGGCCTTGCCAAGGTTGCCACGACTATTTCTTTTTCTCGGCTACTTTTAATTGTTCTTGTTGTGTGTGCCGTGTTTGGATTGTATAGCTTGAATGGGAGGCAAATTAAATGCATTTGGAGCTATTTCCATCTCTTAGATTCAAATGGAATGATAAATAACATTCTCTGGTTGTTACACTCTTGGACACGGATGAAATCTTCAGAGCTAATATTACAACATGCGTATAGTCCTTCTGGAAGAGTGCACAACATGGGAACATCATGCATTCCAATTCTCATAGGCCTGCACTTGCATTTAAGGTTAGTTTTAGTCAATTGGTAGGTATTCTACACTAGAACAACATCCAAATGATGATGGATCATGATGTGGACCAGCCAAGAACAGACCAAGCAATGATGAATTGTCTATTCGAATGAATTTCTCGATTAACAAACCCTTTAAAAATGTTTCTTGACTTATTAAATAAGTGGCTTACATATACAGGATAGGAATCAGGAAGAAACAAAATCAGCAGATTCATATGCGTCTGCAGTTCTTGCATCTTTCCCTGCAATCTTTGGTATGCAGATTCCAGTTCTCCCAAGCTTATGTAGCCAGCCCTGCAGTACGAAAGTTTATCCATAAGCTAGTAAGCTACACTTCATTTCTTGATGCGGCACACTATGAGACGCTCTTTTCAAGCACAAATGCTAAAGATAATCACAAAGACCTAAGAATAATATTTCCATTCAGTGCTCCTGTTATAAACATAATAACGATGAACTCAATACTTTTTCTTGCATGATGGTAGACCTAAACCTGATAGGTACAACTACAGAAAATACCTTACTACTTGCAATGGACAAAATCTCAAAATCTATGCTAGTCCATGAAAGTTGAGGTAGAAAGAAGAATAGAGAATATTAGCTCCTGTGGTCTAAACTCGAAAAGCTCTACAGAAAACACATTTCTACCATCTTAGTGCAAGATCAAAAGCTGCATTTTCAAGCAAAAGATTGCAAGAGAAACAAGAGAACCTACATTCAAGCCGATGGAATCTAGTAATAGTAAGAATTATTCACCTGGATAATATATGGCGCAACAGCATGTACATTCGATGGAGACCAAGACTGAAATTACCCGAAGAAGTTAGTCCAAAATACAAAGGAGAAGGATAGAGCATTATTTTGAATAAGTGGCTTCGCCAGAAGGACGGCTAACAGATTCAACATAGGAGCCGCTAACTTTAGAATATAATTGATGCTCGCCCTCAGTGGTTGACATGAGGGGGGTTTTGGAGTTGGGGGAGGTTCGATTTTGGCTAATGTCGAGATATTTTTGGAATGAGCTTGAGTAGAGGATAAGGCTTGGAAGAGGTTTCGGTTTTGAGGAGAGAGGGTACTACCCGCGCTTTTGGTTTTGGTGGCCTAAAATTTGAACCTCTGGAGTGCAACAATTGGACTAGAGAGAGAAGATGGTCTAGATGCTTGGGAGAGAAGATGGTCTATGAGTGCAAAAGTTGAACTAGGAGTGCAACCGTTGAACTAGAGAGAGAAGATGGTCGAGGCGCTAGGGAGAGAAAATGGTTTAGGAGGCAATGTTAAGGTCGGGAAAGAAGATGGTCTAAGAGTCAATGTTAAGGTAAAAAGCAGACGTTTCTTTTTGTTTGTCATATGAATGTTTGAGGGAGGAGAGAGAAGATATGCGCAACAGTTAGACTAAAGAGAGAAGATGGTCTAGGCTTGAGGGAGGAAAGAAAAGATATTCACAACAGTTGGACAACAGAGAGAAGATGGTCTAGAAACTAGGAAGAGAAGATGGTCTAGGAGGCAATGTTACGGTGATGGCCTAAGAGGCAATGTTACCCCAATGTTAAGGTAAAAAGCGAATGTTTCTTTTTGTTTGTCATATGAATGGTTGAGGGAACAGAGAAGATATGCTCTAGGAGGCAATGTTAAGGTAGGGAGAGAAGATGATCTAGGAGGCAATGTTAAGGTAAAAACCAAATGTTTCTTTTCATCTGTCCTGAATGGTTGAGGGAGGAGGGAGAAGATGGTCTAGGCGTTAGGGAGAGAAGATGGTCTAGGAGGCCATGTTAAGGTAAAAAGAAAATATTTGAATTTGTCTGTCATATAAATGGTTGAGGGAGGCAATAAGAGTAAATATTGTTTCCTTTAATACCAAAATTTGATGAAATTGAGTATTTTCTAAAATGTGAGGTGAATACCAGGTGTATGGTATGGACACCCGTTTGTAGCAAGGATCACATCAATCTTGAGTTACTTCTTTTTTATAAAACCAACTCCTATCTCTCCTTTGCAGAACGTAACCTACGTCACCCGAAGATTACCTAAGGTTTCAGTTGATTTTTATTTCAGGTAACTTCTGGGTCTTAGTTCTTGACGGACCTGTGGCGGCGCCACCACTCCTTTCGCTGCTGGAGTT
Source organism: Isoetes engelmannii (assembly GCA_011763485.2). NCBI lineage: Eukaryota > Viridiplantae > Streptophyta > Lycopodiopsida > Isoetales > Isoetaceae > Isoetes > Isoetes engelmannii. The sequence goes on along the minus strand of JAANSK020288579.1, from coordinate 3,832 downwards.
TCCCAAATACGAACCTCTGCAGTAGGGTTGCGAAATACTGCTGTTCCGGCGCTAGATAGGCTTGAATATAATGCTAAGTAGGGTTGCGAAATACTGCTGTTCTGGCGCTAGATAGGCTTGAATATAAAGCTAAGCTTCCAGTGGCCAAGAGATCTAGCATGGAATCAGAGATCAAGGATTCAGAGGTTCATGGCAAAGGGATGGGAGGCCGGTTTCAAGGCCAAGGGGCCTAGGACAAGCAGAACAAGGGCCTAATCCTATGAAGAAAATAAAGCTCAGAACCCACAAGGTTTTTGTAAAGAAGAGGGTGGCTCTGTTTCTCCATCTCCAGCTCCGGCAGATCTCAAAGATGTCCAGATTGAGGGCGAAGCAGAGAAAAGTGAGAAAGAAGAAGGTGAGTTAGAAGCCGAAGGTGAAAATATCCATCCATTTCCGGATTGCTTCCATATCCATTTCGCTGCAACTAAGATCTGCAAAAAACTAAGTTCCATTTCGCTGTGTAGAGATCTGCAAAAAAAGGGCTTCCATATCCGCTGCTGGAGCTTCCATATCCATTTCTGGAGCTGCAAAAAAGGGCTTCCAGAGCTTGTTTTGCAGATGGGGTTTTTATTGCGTACCAAGAGCCAGAGGTGCGAGCCAGAGATGCTGAATCAGGTAATCTTCGGGTGAGCGCAGGTTACGTCGGGAAACCTTCGTGACCATAAGGTTTCTGGAAGAAACCTAGCGGCGCCGCCGCTCGCGGCTATCGCCGCTCACCGCGCCGCCGCTAGGTTTCTTCCTATAAGTTATCCTATATGTGGCTATAAGTTATCCTATATATATATAATAATAATGTTATGGGTGTCTGTCCTCCATCAACACACGGATGGAGGGCCACGATTTCGCCACGTCTTTATATAATAATGTTATGGGTGTCTGTCCTCCATCAACACGGATGGAGGGCCACGATTTTGCCGCGTGGATGGCCGAGATCTGGCCCTTTTTTCAAACCCTAAAAAGGCCTCTCCAGGGCGTTGGCTATGGCGGACGGCTGCGTTCATAACCCTGCACAACTGGCATGTTCCATTTTGTCAAAGCGCTCTGAGATCCCAGCAACGACAGCAACGACAAATTGATTCAAGATCCGGCGGATGCAGATTTTAATTGCCTCTTTTTTTAATCCCCTCCTTTTTTTATTCTTGATGTGGCTGTAGCTTCCTGTACATAACAATTTGCTAGATGTAAACACTGAACTCTGATCGGATTTGTTTTTAGATAAATGGGTAAGCTCGAAGACATGTTCAAACGGGTCTGCAATTATTTCGTCTTGAGCTTAGCAGGATCTTGGTACCATGTATTAGGTTTATGTCTCACCATTACTCTATGGAGCTCAGGTAACATGATTTCAGCCTTTTGTTGCTCAGGTTGGGTTTTCTGCAAGTTCTCTGTTGCTTGAGCAATTTAACAAAGAATAGGAATACTTTGGTCTTCCATTTCATTTCTCATTCTTGAGTTGTATACTGTAGCTCCTTCATATTTTCGTTCTCTGCTATCTGCTACTATTAATACAGTTCCTTTGCTGTGGTGACCTCTAAGGTAAATGGGGCCTTCTCCCAACCTAAATCGACTGTATTCTTCCTATCTCAGTAGTTCAGCTATGCGCAGATCTTTGCTCAGTTAGCATTTGGCATTTTTTATAGTTTAGATCCGGTTTTTCTAAACCGTAATGTGAATGAGGGATTTAGTGGAGGGGAGAAAAGGTATAATGAGATATTGCAACTTGATTGAGGTGCCAAGTATTTACTTATAAGTTAAGTTGGAAGAAAATCAAATAGCTAATATAGAGATTTAAGGTATCTTAGGAAATAAGGTGTCTAATTGATGTTTATTAGCTTCTAACATTTCTACTGTCATGAATTATATTGTACTTATCCTACTGCTTTAATTTTTATCAGGTATACATCTAGATGATTTGCTTGTGGCTGAGGACTTGGCGGCTGCTCAGACGATCTAACTAAGGTATGGGCCTAGCTCATGCTGTATATCTGTATCTTGAACCGCTCGGTGTTTTTAGTCTCTGATATTGCTTCATTTAGGGTATAAACATGTCATTCCGATTTTTATGCTCCTACACTACGGATTCCTAGGTAAATTTGGTCCTCTCTTTTTTGTTCATACAAGGGATTTCGGTTTTTTTATGGTTGCTAGATACTGCTTGACAGATATAGGCTTGCTAGAGATATTGTTGGTTGTCAGTTTTGTAGACCAAGTGCAATGTCCATTTATGCTGGTATAGTTAGATCGAACTGAATGTAGAGTACATGCTGGCTTAAGCATAGATTTGTGATTGTATTTGGTCTATGGAAAATATAGGCAGGAGAAAATATAGAAGGCGGTAATACTGGAATCCTTGGGGTGTTGATAGTGATGCAGAGATTAGATATCCGGCAAAGCTTTCAGTTCTGGACACCAGACATCGCGGTTTTGATGCTTCGAAGAAAATGATTGTGTTGGATGTAGGGTGGCATAGGTTCTGGTTAATAACATCTTAAGGCCATTGATTCTTTAATTCAGAGGAGACGCATAGTTTGCAGGTCTTTTGTAGAGCTCAGAGTGTTTTATAATTGCTGTACGGTAATGATTTCAAGAATGATCTATGGTCCATGCATATGCTACATGCCTCTTCAAACAACTTGCAGTCTGTTTGGAGGTAAGCATGTTTTGGAATGAATAATATAAACAAAATTCTGGATCTCAAGTCTGCCTTGCATACAGCCCAAGCTTCTGTGAATGGTGTATCTTTTTCCCACAATCTTATCTTCCTATTTTAAAGGAAACATATCTGGTAAGGCTCTTTTTTGACACAAGTTTTAATACGAGGACTCGGATGCATTGACACAGGAAGATGGATGATGCATTGACAGTTTATCTGCATATAGCCAACATCTTTGCTCTTATGTCAGTCTTGAGAACAACATTTTTCAAGGTGAACTTGCGCCATCAAGAACTTTCTGTATTTGGGAGGAATTGCAAGAGCTAAGGTTCGGATTTATGAGAACTCTTTCTAAAAAGATGGTTACGAAAATGGTTTTCAATTGTGAATGCATTGTATCCGTTGTGATTGTTTTTGTTGTTCACGGTGGAAATGCTTTAATGCTCCATTGTACGACCATAAATAAGATGTGTGCCGTCAAAGCTACTCAGCATACCTGGCCGTTTTTTTTGTCACAAGCCAAGTAGAGCAAGACAACCCATGGACATAGTAGTTGCAAAATAGAAAGATGAGACATAATTGTTTAGCAAATGTTCATTACCACAAACAAGCCTACTGATTCATTAACATCTCTCCCTGTTGATTTGACACCTATGAATTTGCTTAAACCAATAGTCTATTGGTCGTTTAAAAAAAAAAAAAACAAAAAAAAAAGTACTTGCTCCTATGACAATACAAAAATAGTGACATAACTAAAATAGTACGGTTGGCATAAAATGTATAACTAGAGAGATTATGCTTGAATGAAAAATCACAAAAGGCCCTCATGGTTAAAGTCTTGAACACATGAAAATAATGGAAAATAGGTTTCCCATTGCTGCATTATCATTTACAGGTTCCCAAACGGTGCCTAGCAACACTGGGCATCTTAACTATAGTATATATTAAATTCATTCACTTTTTGTAGAAATGGTTGTTTTCATGGCCTCCACATTGGGTGAGGATAATGTTACCCTGGTTTGGGTGATCCCGGAGGTGTTTTTCCTGGCCTCCGGGATCACCTCCAATTCTCGACGGAGCCCGTTCGGGGGGCCTCCGTTTTGCCGTACTGACACATGTCAGCCCTCTGCACAGATCGTG
>JAANSK020288568.1:0-10607 GCA_011763485.2 Isoetes engelmannii | reverse complement strand
TACAATATGGCCCCCAATTCATATACAAAAAAAAAAACAAGATGCAAAATCTTGACCAAAACATAGGTTAAAAACACAACAAAAAAAAAATGAAATGAGGAATAAGTTCAAAATAGCAAAATGGTGGTTAATTCTGTGGTGGCTCATGATGCAATCCAATTGCTAAGTGAGAATATAAATTGTTATCGAGTGCAGGACTAAGATAGCAAGAGTAAGATGGATTTCAGAGTGCATTAGAAATCAAGCATTATGATGTTATGCAACCATGCCAATGTGTATATCTCATTGTTGTTAAAAAATGACATAATATCCTCTTTGAATAATGTCAGATAATTGCAGAAATGGCTTCTAGGATACACCATCATCAGATGTCTCCATCTTTATGATTTCATGCAGGATGGTTGGTCAAAGACCATATAAAAATATATAGTATTCCAAGAATTGGGATAACTACATCATTGGAATAACTACGTCATTGGGAATTGGGTACGTCATTATTGATTTCAACTACCATTTGTGCTGGTACGTTTCCATATTATGAACAATATAGCAACTGTTTAAAAGACCATTCTCAATTAAAATAGCTCTAGCTAATGCAAGAAAATGCTGAAAAGTGTTGGCCTTTTGCAGATAAGGAGTTCTCTTGCCATAACGTTATTCGCATTTCGAAGCTTCGTGAATCACCAAAGCAGTTCCATGACTGATTTTGTGTTGTTTGCAACATCCATGACACTGCAAAAAGGTAATGTCATCATATCTCCTGTCTATAATCAGTTGCACTGAGCTTAAATTTGGGAATGAAATGCAAGCCTAGAAGGTGAATGCCATTCATGTGTAGTATGATGTGATGCGTATTGAAAATTATATATACAATGATGAGTTGCAAAGAATGCCAATAAAATTATTCAGGACAGTGTATTTAGGGTCTGAAAACAAGAAATTAATCCTTAAATGAAAACAATGAAAGCACTGGCAGAGATGATGGCACAATTCTAGTGGCATGCAGAATTTTGCCCGTCGCAAACAGGGAAAAAAAAGAAAAGCTCAGATGGCTCAAGTGTGATCAATGGGGTATGTTTCTATGCCATTTGTCAATACGTGATACGTTTTTAACTTTTTTTATTTCGTGTTTGGTCGTAATGTGATCTGCGCCTTATTGGTTGGGAGCCTCAATGTATACAAGAAAGCCCCTCTGGCCTTGATTTCGGAGGCGAAAGCAGGCCGACGCGCGGAGCACGGAGGCGCGTCGGCCTACTTGACCCTCCGGAATCAAGCCCATAGGGTCTTTCACCTAACGTAGAGGACTATTGTGGCCAATCCAGCGCCACCATGTGCCCTGTATCAAACAGGACGTAGGTAAGAAAGTCAGCAAAGCAAGTAAAACAAATAGGATGTTTAAGTAAAATGAAAGAAAGTAAAGTAAAAATATTGCGACAGTTTTGCTCTGTTTTCTGGGATTGAAAATGCGACACGTGTCACAAGGTGATTGGACGGGGTGGCTGGATTGGGCCCAACCGTCCTTTACGTGCTTGCTCAAAATTCATAATGTGATCTAACTTTTTGTCACTATCTATAATGTGGGCGCGATAAAAAATCATAATTTTATAACATAAGATTTTTGAAGGTTATTGTGTGATATTCGTTGAAAATATGTATGTTGCTGACATGGGCATCGTAGTTGTGGAGAGAATAGATAGAAAAAGTTTTTCCAATTGTTGGCGGGTGGATAATCTAGCCAAAACCAAGGCTTTAAGGTGTTGAGCTCCGGCGAGACCGATGCAAGCAGAAGGACTCCACGAACCACTTGTATAGAAATCCGTGACTGTTAGCTCAAAAAGGAAAGATGCATTTCAAAAATCACCGGGCCAAAAATTCCTCACAAATCATAGCTACGACCCTACAGCAGATCTACTAGCCGAGGAGTTGAACCACGACAGAACCAATTGAAGATAACATGTGTACAATTAGCTCTTGACCTCTAATTGTCATAGGGGCAGGAGAATAGATCCAAACTCCATTTCGTAAGTTCCTATTGTTTCTCGTCTTCAACTGCAACTTCTTGACCATGTCCCAAGTGAAAATGACCAAAACTCAACATGATGCACATTTTGGAGGCAGCTTGTCTCAAATGTCTTCTTCCTATGACCTTGGCAACGGACGTGCAACTCTCCCACTCCGGAACTGTGAATTGGCTCTTGCAATGGACTCATAACGTCAACATTACCCTAGGGGCCAAGTTTCGTGGGCAGGAGACCATCCCTTCTCCAAGAAACACCAAAGTAGTTCATGTCCATCACATTCGTAGTCAATTGGCCGAGGTGGTTGCGGAATACTGCCCTATAGGATTCTCGTGTTTCATTCTTTGGGCAAAACTGCCCATCTAACTTGGTCCCTAGGGTAATTGCGCCATTCTGGAGGATATGGCAAAGTCGAATCGCCATTCTAGAGCCTCTATACTTCCTAAGCGATGAGACACTTGGGTTTCTACACGGTCGCCTGTAGTACGCTTCGCGGTTTGATGAGTTCTCCAGGACCGTTCTTGGATTTTTTTTTTTTTATCCTGCTCGAAGCAAGGTCCTTGAACGGGGGATTGAACGGTCGGATATGGAAACCGAGCTCCGGGAGAGGGAGCATTAGTTTACGGCCTCCCAGAGGCGTGCCACCAAGAAAGATTGCCTTAACATCTTTTATGGGCTCTGTCTCTTGAGGGTCTGGCCTCTCCCCTCTAGTGAGGCAGCCGCTTGACATGTATGCACAATGGTGTTTGGATTTTGAGATTTTTAGGCCAACCTTTTGCTTTTCCTATAAATGTCATGTCAAATTTGTACTTTCTCTCTCTATCCTTTTTTTAGACAGAAAAGACGGTTTTGGACCTTAGAAATGGCCAAATTGAAAGGAATTTTAGAAATGTTTCATATATGATTGATGAATGGTGTATTTTTTTAGTAGGAAAAATGGTCTTGCTAACTTTGGTATTAGTGGCAAGTGGCAATGATGTATGAAAGGAGAGAAAATGAGATATAAGAGATGATGTTTTTGGGTTGAATGATGGTAGTAAGGCTTTGGGAAATAGCCTTAACAAGTAACATCATGCCAAAAGCTTGAATAATGCAAAGTATCTTTGAATGGGGTCTTTCAAAGTTCGATTTCATGTGTTCAGGGATGCTTAGGTAATTAAGTGTATGGCTATATGATGCCAAACCAATATCCATTCTTGGTTCTTCATATGTCTTCTACAAGTTTCCAACTGATGGATGTCTTCTAGTTTTATGCTCTACAAGTTCACACACACATGTATGAAGTCAAATGTTAGCAAAGTGTGTCAAACATACATATAGCTCTTTTATGTTGTCATTTTGTGGCAGCAATAGCATGTGGACAACTTGATCATGCATGGATCTTAGAAAACCATGAAAAATCACACCTCAAAAAAAAAAATACTACCTTAAAAAACAACACCGTAAAAAAAAACATTCCTTTAAAAACCATACCTCCTTAAAAAACAACACATCCTTCAAAAAAAAACTATACCTCCTTAAGAAACCACACATTCTTAAGAAAAGAAAACTACATCTCTTTAAGAAAAACTACAATGTATTCTTGAAAAACCACACATCCATATAACTACGTGTAGGCTTTTCACTAATCGTCAAAAAACAACCCATATTTTTTTTTACTATGGTTTTCAACCATGGGCCAGATGTTGGGTGGGGTTGTTGTGATTGATTCCAGAACCACCGCCGGCATTGTTTGAGCTATATACGAGAACAAGTAGCTTGGGTGATCACTTTTAAACAAACATTAGAACGTACAATAATATATTCTCATTTGCCTCGGTGGGTGTGAAAATTGATGAGGCGCTGGCAAATGCTATTGGAGGGGCTTATACCTTTAGGGTCAATGGTCGCATGTACCATAAGATGGAACACTATTGTTACCGCAAGGGCATCAAGAGCATGCAAAGTTTGCATCGATATACATTTTGGATGGTGGATATGCAAGTTGAACGGAGGGATCCACACATTTAGTATGAACATCATTATCTATTTCCACCAAAGGGATCCCTGAGGTCTCAATCACAGAATCAATCAAAGCATCAGGTGGCATCGTTGATCCCCTCTAATGATGCCTTCCTTTAAGAAGTTCAATAATGGAAAATAGCTCTTCCTTGCTTGTAGACAACAGGGTCTGAAGCGCAGCTTTAACCCTAGCACTCCTAGGAGCAGAGGAAGAAGACACAGCTGGATCCACATCCTTACAAATCCAATCAGAGAAAGAAAGCCGAGATACCCGCCTTACTGAATCTGAACCTTGCCATGCGCGAGGATCATCTGGCCTGGGAGAAGGCCTGGGAGCAAAGCAAGCATTGTGTTTGTTTTATGGGCTAGATAGATAAATAGCATGAAAATGCATCAATGTAATGAAATCTTTGGGTGGGGTCTAGTGACTTATACGGAGCTATCATAGACAATCTTAGGGTTGGCTTGCATATTATTCCTCTTACTGAATCTAGATAAGAACTTCTGCAAGTTTATGAAACATGGGTTATGGAGTATCTTTGAACATATTTATGTCCATTGAAAAAGAATATCATGCTTAGAGAAATGCATTGTATAATTGGGCTTAATATGGCTTACGAGGACTTCGGTAACCAAATTAGTAACGAGAAAGTTATAGCCCTAACCATAAAGGCTAGGTATGTGTCAGTGTTTATGGAGTCCTACAGTGCTTCCATAAGAGTTAGTTTGATGTTTATTCTGGGAACTTGTACAAGGTAATAATTGACGTAAGATGCCACGTGGAAAGATGTGAATTGAATTCTTCGCAAATTCTCTAAGATGCACCCATGAGGACATGGGTTCAGAGCAGGGCTCGAGTTTGAGTCTCCATGGGAGCATGTATGACTTGGATACCGTTGGACGGTATGGTCTTGGCTTGGTCTTGGACACCATCGGATGGTGTGGTTTATGGCCTTGTGATGCTCGAGGACGAGCATAGTTCTAGTGGGAGAGATTGTAACGGACCCATGGGAGACTACTCGAGTAGATCTTGGTGTGGCGTTTCCTGATACCACCATAAGAGGGTGGGATGGATTTCCCATAAACATCTGGATGTCTTGGCCAGTTGGTTAGGCCGGGGTGGTTAAGGAACGTTACAGCACCTCCTTCCAATTTTAAAGTATGTGATATCTATCATTCGATATCAAACTTATAGCAATAGATGGTCGCAACTTAATATGTACTAGGTGATTTTCATGGGGAGGGGCTTGTGCGCCGTAAAAACTTGAGGAGACGCTACCAAACAAGGAGTGGGGGAGAAAAAAGAAAAGAAAAGAAAAGAGAATGAGAGTTTCCTTGCCGTGACCAAGCGAGTGGGAAAAAATGAGTTCAATAATGGGAATTAGTGCCCATCTACATCTATCCTACGAGCATGCGAACAGAAGGCAATAGTATAGGGTCAAATCCCGCATGTTGTCAAACAGATACATAATCCACAACGAGGACAAGACGATTAAATGTTAGCAAAATTCTAGCATTTAGCGAGGACAAGTGGATTAAATGTTCGCGACGGGCTTGGCCTTTGCAATACAGATATATGATCCACGCCGAGGACGAGACGATTAAATGTTAGCAAAATTATAGCATTTACAGAGGACGAGGATTAAATGTTCGCGACAAACTCGGCCTTTGCAATAAATGCTTTATAGCCTTTGCAATAAACTTCTTGTAGAACTTAACAAATACCTATAATAACATATCAAAATAACTTTTTTTCCAGATTAAAAAACTATGGAAGAGTTGTATTGACGAAAATATTTTTCAGATTAAAAAATTATGGAAGAGTTGTATGACGAAAATATTGACGAATTATGTAAAATTTATAAGAAATGTATATAATATTCGAAGATCAGTTGAGACAACTTCCATTGAAAAGTGCCAACGATAATTTTGTATATATTAAATAAATATATAAAAAATAACAACACTCTGGAGAAAGAATAAAGCCGTTCCTTTTATTGCAGTAGGTCTAATGCCACCAATTTATGATATGTACAATTGAAACTCCCATCCAAGTTCCATAAATACTAAAACTCAAACTAACCTATAATGTACAACGGAATCAGAACTAGCAGGAACTTTTTTAAGGCAATCCACTTCAGGCTGCACCTACTCTCGAGAAAGCCTGATAACACGACTCTTTGGATTGGAAATAGATTGCTTAAAGCCAATTTCATCACCAGATTTTTCGCTCCTCAATTTTTGATGGGATGGTGTTTTAGAGTTGTTTACTTTGTCATCAAACGATATCCTGTTAAAAACACTTTTACCAGGCCTTTCGCGCTGTAAATCATGTAAATCATTGTGATCCTGTAAATCATGTTGTGTTTTCTCAGCAATGTGACCTACCTTTGCCTTCTTGGATCTATTTCTTGGATCTTCATCAACATCACCAAATTCATCCTTCCTAGGCTTTACGCGCAAGAAAACAGACACCCTTTTGTTGGATTGAGACCTGCCATTTTGGTCTGAGGTCTCATGTCCTTCAAAACCCTCAGGTGCCTTGGAAGAATCTTTATTTGCAACTGATCTTATTTGAGAACTATCCGACTTTTCCTTATACCCATTTAGGGATGAACTTGAACCACCAGTCTGACCACCAGACTTAATTCTCTGATTGACAGGACTTTCAGATTTTACATGCTTCAAAGCATTAGAATGCTTGCTAGCTTTATGCTTTCTTCTATCGTGATGTTCCGCCATAGGATCATCTCCACTGCTGGTACATTCTGCATTGCTCAGAGATAGACCTCTCTTGAATGGCTTAGAGTGAGAAGTTCCTTCAGGATCATTGTCATAGCCGGATCTTTGACTATGCTTGCTATCATCCTTCCTTTCGCATGAAGATCTATCAACGCATTTGAGGCGTTTGCCCTTCCCCACACTGTTCGACTCTTGATAAGGCTCTAAATCAGCCTTAAGGCCTTTAGACTCTTCATCCTGTTGAGCATCCAAATTTTTAAACAAACGTGATAAGAAAAATGTGACCCTAATTATTTAGGAAGGGAATCTTACCATGCCAACTTGCAGATCTTCTGCAGTAGCATCACAAACCATATAGTCTGATTCGTCCCTGCATGATCAACAAGAGCATCAGACCTTGCTTCCAGGCACTAAGCAGGAAGAGATCGACATTGATTATGAAACAAAAGAATGGACAGTTTCCCAACCTTTGTTGCTTTTCGATTTTACGCCGTGCTTCAGCTTTTTTTGCTTCAAATTCTTCACGACTGAGAATCCCATCATTAGGACGACCACCTCCATAACCATAATCAGCCCCATAGTTGTACTCCATGAACTCCCTGGAGTCAAAACACATCCCATGTCAAGATAATGATTATAATCTAGTAAGAAAGGAAGCCACATACAACTTACCGATTAAATTGAGGCCCTGCTGCCATCATAGGCTGCTGTGCATAGCCATCATGCGACATCATGGGCATATTGTATGGCATTTCACAAGCATATCCATTGGCCCCACCATAGGCATACATGTATCCATCACCCATGTGCTGAGGAGGCCAATACCCGTTATATCCAAGCCCGCTTCCATATGCCATCATCTGCCCTTCACCCATTACTTGACGTGGCATTCCCCTCCATTGCATTTGATGTCCTGAAATTAACACGTTTTTGCAATCAGAGGCACCATCCAAACATATAGAAGAAATGGCACATATACAATGCTTACCAGGATACATATTGGTTCCATTTGCAGACCTGCCACGCTTTGCCTTCATTCTCTTGGCTGGTAGAGGGAAATCCGTTAGCGCCTAACATGTGGCAATTATCAAGACTATATTCAACAGAGAGTACAATTTATACCAGGTTGGTTTTGTATCTGCGGTAGTGACACTTCTTCTCCAGGTATAGAATTTGCTCGCGAGTTTGCTATCTGCTCCTTTGTGATATCTGTAGCTTCTGAGACGATATTTTCCACTGCAACATCCTGTGGTCTCCCTTCGGAAATCACTAGAGTCGAACTATCTACAGGGCCTAATCCTGAATGGGCTTCCTTGAGAGATGTAGTTGGTGATCCTGTCTTGGCAGGAGGGCGAGAAGACTCCAAATCTAAACAAATGATAGGAAATAGTAAGAGAAGATGATATTTCGCAACATAGCCAACAACTTTATAATACAAGGGACAAATACCTTGCAATACTCTGCTGCCAGCATTCTCAGCACTACTTGTAGCGGTTGTGGAGTAAAGAGTTCTCAATATGGCTTCCCGCAAAGTCTTATTTGGAAGGAGGTCATCTGCAAGGACATTTGAAGCTCCACAGACACACCTAGACTTCTTTATGATTTCTTCACGGATGCCTGCTCACACAATTAAGGGGTTAAAGGTAAAAATTTGTGCACGTACATGTATCAACAACCTGAAAGCAAAGACCTACATTGGTCACAGTAGCTATTGAAGCAGCACTTGCTTGTTAGCACTGCATCTCTCATAACCCCTCTACAAAGGGGACAACGAAACTCTGCTGGAACGTCTGAGGCTGGGCGATGTGGAAAAAGTGGCACATCCATTTCCTTCTCAAAAACAGCCCTGAAATCAGCTTGCACCCTTCAATAAACGTCACATACAAAGGAAAGCCAAAAACTATTGATTGTATATCTTACTCGTTTGGCTTTAAAACTGCTACTTCGCCATTCGGCAATGCATAAGAACCATCTGGATTTGCAACCAGCATAGTCTTGGGAATTCCAGTTGGCAACTTAACCTTCTTCATATTATATGTCGGATCGCCATTCGTAGGACAGTGTTGGATATAATGTCCTACATTTAATTACCAAATTTCCATAAGATATATTACTGGACACAATAAGTTTAAGAAAAAAAGCCATGCATAACAACACATACCTGCAACCCCACAACGATGACAGACATAGCCTGCAGGCGGAGTCTTTTTAAGAAAAGGTTGACCTGCAAAAAACAATGTTAAGAAAAATATACAAGTGATCATACCAAAAGCTATAAAGCTATAAATGTTGGTTACTAAAAACCCAAAATGCTACACAACCAGCCTTGAGAGACAAATGACAAGAGTCACAAATTGACCATAAAAACACAGGCAAATGCGGGAAACATTCGGCTTTGACACAACTATATAATAAAAAATGGGGTAGCAGAAAATCCATTAAAACCCAACAAAAATGGAACAAGAAATGCAAAAAATATTTACCATATCCTCTTCCCCCACCCGGTCTCATCTGGCCACCCCTGCCAAATCCTCTGCCACCAGCAGAGGCTTCTTGAGTTTGCCTGTGAAATCAATACAACGCCTTTCAGCAAGAATAACCCAGGCAATAGCTGACCATAAAATTGATAGTATATAAAATCAGTCACCTTTGCCAATCACTATTTGATGCATCAAGAAAAGCTTTAATCTTTGTCTCCTCCTCAACTCTATTAATTGAAGGCTGACTCTGTGCAACTTGTGGTTGCAAAATCTCTGGTTCCTCATAAAGATCGACCCCAAAATCATCAGCCCAATCATTCTGCAATAATTGATTCAATGAGATAAGCTTTCAACCCACAGCAGAACAGACAGACTACGGAAACTTACATGATTCCTTTGAGAACTGGGAGCAGCATCAAAATCACTCTTCTTCTGAGTGGTTTCATGTTCATCCTGTAGCACCTCTGGCCTGTAAATAAAACAAGCAATCCCACCATTTAACATAAACACAAAAATCCTGTCATACATAAACCGATGGACTAAAGAGGCTCTACTTCATGTTCATACTTCTGAAAGCTGGCAGTTGCAAGCTGCCTAGCGCAAAAATACCAAGGTACTAAATACAGAAACCAGAAACTGGCAAATGAGTTCCAAGATTTAGACAATACTCTTTTGGGGCTTCGGTAACAATTGGCAACCGGGGCTTCCCGGGTACGCGACGAACTAAGACAGAGGTATTTTTGGGCACCAGAAATCCTTCATCATCGTATTCTGTAAAGGGCAAATCCACAGTTGTATTACATTCCACCCAAGCTCGCAGTAGGGGCACATGAAATTCATCTCCCATAACTCCAACATACTCCGCTTATAATGAACACTGCCTGATAATGCTGGCCCACTAAAGGGGATTGCAAACGAAGCATAATTCACAACCAGGGACTGGTCATGCAAGATAAAGCTTCATATCCTTGTCCCAAAACAGCATTACCAACAGAAAGCATAGTAGAAAAACAACAAGATAACAAAAGAAAAGAATCACATATTGAAATAAAGAAAGATTGTATCGAAGTGCACCATAAAAACAATACAAGAAGAAAGTGCAAACCTTCATTAGTTTGTGCATTCGATATCAGAAGATCAAAATCAGAAGCCCTGCCCAATTTCATCTTCTCTACTATCTTTTCTTTCAAACTTGCAATAGATATGAAATGCCCCTCGATAGATAAAGAGTCATAATCTTTGGCACTCTTAAACTTGTAATGAATTGCCATTTTTTTTACAAAATTTTAAATAAGCTAGTAACAAGAACAAAAAGAAAGCCTTTTTCCTTGAGCACTTAATCCATGCTCCAGAAGCTACAACGAGT